>SZWC01005273.1:47209-85437 GCA_023375785.1 Penium margaritaceum
GGGGTCTGTATCTTTCATTTTCTTTTCTCTTTTTTATTTTCTTAAATGGAAAAACCAAGCTCCAAGTGGGAAAGGAAATGCCAACAATGGAAACATGAGATAACCCGTGTACAAGAATGTACTAAGAATGAAACAATTTAAGACTTGAAGGGAATGACATTCTACACAGTCTCGTCACTCGATGTCTGCAACTAGTAGTCAAGGCCCTTCATCATCTCAACATTTTACTTCTCCAGGTTCAACAAAGCTGTCCCTAGCTCCTTGATTCTAAACATGGAAGCCTTCAGCTTGGCTTCCAACTCAGCAACCAGCTCCCTCTTCATCTTGGCAGCCTGTGCAGCGGTCTCTCAGTGTGTGCAGCCTTCAGAACAGCCTCAGCCTTCGACTGCAGACTCCCATCAATCCTTAGACATAACACAAGTCAGCTTCACAGGGGTCTCAGAAATGAATCGGAATCTGACTTTAGATAGGTCTCCTTACTCAGTAGTGCCAAGTACTCTCAATAAGGTCCACTTTCACAGGGAACCACCTTAACATCACAACCTGACATCAGGTCTGAGACAAGTGAGCCAAGCCGCCCCTAACTATGTGATATATGTGGCAACACATACATTTAGCATAAAGAAACCAATGTTCCATGCATTTTCTTGCTCTGTATACTTAAGGAGGCTGCTCACTTCCTCCTAGTAAAATGAACAGGCCTCTTTCCACATTGCTCCCCCTTTTAGATGTGGGTTGCCAGACATATCTCCGCTCTGTAGTTCATCGTGCGCCTCTGCTTTCGCCTTCGCCCTCACTCATTGCTTTGTTGATGTGCTGCTTGAAGCCAAAGAGCTAATTCACGAGCGCCGGAGGCGAAAGAAAAGTAATGAGTGAAGGCAAGTGGAAAATGTAGAGGTGAATGATAAACGACAAAACAAAGATGTGGCTGGCGAGCCATTCAACTCTAAGAGAGGGCAATGTGGAAAGTAGCTTGTTCTTAAATCACCACACTGTCTCCCATACTCGTTCACTTTCCAGAATCATTTTTAGTGATAGTCATGTTCTCCTGAAACTGACCACTTTCAAATCTACTAGGGTTTCGTCTAAACACCTTGTTAAGAAATAGTCAAATTCTCATGTTCGCCCAAAAACATGGTGCGAGGGGTAGAACCCCCACACGAATGCAATCCAGACCTAAAAAATGCAAATGGAGGGCCACGAGGCCTACCGTTTGCGTTAGTTGTCCACCTAGCTGTCCACATTCATGGTGTTGGAGTGATGCTCTTCACCATGGCAGGAGTCACTCCAACAAGGAAAACCAAAAAGACAAGCCAAGGTGGCTTAGTGGTTAATGGTGTCCACCCATAGAGGCAATGGCCCGGGCTCAACTCCCACAAGATTAATTTCTGCCCTGCCTCAAGGGAGGTGAAAAATAGATACGAGGAAGATACCTCAAACTCTAGAATACCTCCTTGAGTTTCTAGAAGGCCACGAGAGGGTCCAGGAAGGTGGTACACCTTCTAGAACGGGTGACTTGTCCTACAAGGCATCTAGAAGTGTCTTGGTCTTCTGGATACCTTCCCGCCCACTAGAAGCAATCTAAGGAATCTAGGAAGACGCAAAAGCTTCTAAGGAGGGAATGGATGCCTTCGAACATGGGAAAAAGGACAGCCTACCAGGGGCCACTTTAGAAGCCATATGATCTACTAAGAAGCTCCAAATCTGGCATACTTTGGTGTTCTGTAAATCTTTAAACAGTGGCTCTAAAATGCCACTCCTTGTGAGCCTTGACAAAAGAGTTCATTCCCAGTCAATTCAGGCCAACAACAATTGCCTCACTCTTTGACCAGTTTTCTGCCATCCCTCGAACCAGTTCCCTCCACGGTTCTAGTCTTTCCAAAAACAGTTGGTGGTGTGAACCAGCCAGTGCTAGGGACCCCCCAATGTGCACACTCACCCTCAGGCCAACAAAGGGTTATGGGCCCACGCCTCTAAGTGGCTCAAAGACAGCTTGATTTTATGCTTCCAAGAGCAAGACATGGCGACCAGGGAGCAAGAGAGCAACCGCGCTCACCTTAAGTTTGATGGGAAAGGCTCTGCCTTGTGGAGGTGGTAGTTTGAGGTCTTCCTTGATGACAAGGTACTGCTTGAGCTTGCAAAGGGTGATGAGACTGCTCCGCCTGAGACTGCAACGGCTAAGGTAAAGGAGGCATAGAAGAAGCGCAAGAAAAAGGTGTTGGCGCTCCTTGTGTCCGCGTTATGCACGCCAGAACTTGGGCACATCCAAGGATGCACCCTGGCCACAAAAGCATGGTCAAAACTTTGCTCCATCTACCAGTGAAGCAACCTTGCCAATCAGCTCTTCATCTTCAAACAGCTTGTCACCCTCCGGGCCAATGAAGGCGACAACGTCATGCAGATCATGCAGCAGATTTAGTGGCCCGTAGCGGAGTGCGTGGCCACTGGTTCGGAGGTTGAATCTCACTTGCAAGCTATGATCCTCCTTTTGGCCTTGCTAGACATTTGGAGTCCCACGATCACAGTCCTTGGTGGCTGGCCTCCGGACGAGCTGAAGTACCGGAAGGTTGCTGAGTACACACGTAACAAGTGGATGCAAAGTGGTCATTGTGAGAGTGCAGTGGCATCAAGTTCAGCTTACACGGTTCATCCTCAAAGTGGAGGCCGATGCGATAAGTGGAAGGATGCCAAACAGGGCACCAAAAAGGGTGACAAGAAGGGGGAGTGCTTTGACTGCGGCAAGGAGGGCTACTACGCACGCAACTGTCCCAAGAAGAAAACAAATCAGTCACAGCGAGGCGGAAAGAAAGATGAGCACGCCCTTATGGCGTACAACTCCACCAACTTGAAGGATCCGGGAGTTTTCGTCATTCACTCTGGATCAGTCCGCAATACGTAATGCAACAGGGCGGCATTTGTCACCTACGGTGCCATGGAGAGACAAATGATGGTGGCAAATGGAAGAACAGAGCTGGCCGCCAGTGAGGGTAACGTCCACATTGAGTATATTGTGGATGGAAAACCTTTCACGAGCACAATTCACAATGTGTTGCATATGCCCAACTTTTTGGCAAACCTGCTCTCCGTCAGCCACCTTGCCAAGTGGGACTTGAGGTGCTCTCCAAAAAGAAGGAGGCCATCATCCACAAGGAGGGCAAAGGTGAGGTGATTGCGCGTGCCAAGAGGGAGGACGAATTGTACCTGCTACGCGCAAAGATCCTTAGTAGCCGGGTGGGGTCCAAAGTCGCCAATCGTGCAACGAAGGATGGAGGAGACGTGGACCTATGGCACCGCCGACTCTGCCACAATTATCTATCGACAGTGAAGGAGATGGCTAAGAGGGAAGTGGTGCGGGGTCTCCAAATCAGCGGCCGTGATGGAACCAAGGAGACTGTGTGTGAGCCATGCATCATTGGCAAATCGACGCGGCAGCCGTTTATGGCCAAGGGGACGTGTGCATCGGCAAAACTGGCTGTGGTACATAAAGATGTGTGTACATCGCTTGAGAGCTCCATCAGCCGAGCTTGCTACTTCCTCACCTTCATCGATGACCATGGCCGGAGACTCTACCTCTACTCAATGAAGCGGAATAGCAAGGTCCTTGCGTGCATGCAGGCATTTGTGGCAGATGAGGAGCGGCAAAGAAAGATGAAGGTGAAGGCGTTCTTGAGGGACAACGGCAGTGAAGATTCGGGGTGCCTTGGGTGGATGAGGAGCAAGGAGATTGAGTGGCAAAAAACAAGTCCACACTCCCCACAAGAGAATGGCGTTGCAGAGAGAGCAAATCGCACAATCCTTAACATGGTGCGATCCATGTTGAGCAATGCCGGCCTTACACAATGGTATTGGGCGGTGGCCGCAAGGACAATAGCGTACATCATGAATCTCAGACCAAGGAAGCTGCTGAAGGACAAGGAGAGCAAGGTGTGGAAGACTCCACAACAGATGTGGAGCGGGAGGAAGCCGGCGGTGTGTCACCTCCGCACATTTGGTTCTGATGAACATGCAATGGTGCACGCATGTGAGGGACGGAGCAAGCTGGACCCATGAACCTGCCGTTGTTTTTTCCTTGGGTACAAGAGCGAAAGCAAGGCATAACGACTCTTCAACCCAAGGAGGCAGCAGATTGTGCAAAGTTGTGACATCACGTTTGACGAGAAAAGTTGTTGGACAGATAAGGAGGCAGGTCTCTCGAAGTGTGGGCAGTGGCTACCACTCCTTGAGGGGGAGACGTTGGAGGACGTGAATGAGGATGACGTCCTTGCAGTAGCGCAAGTCAAAGAGGATTGCCCAGGGGATGGGTGAGTGGCAGAATTCATTTAGGCCAATTTGGATGAGGAATCCGAAGCACTGGAAATGGACGTGGAGGCGAGGGGTAAACTGATGTCTCCAAGGTCTCCAAGAGAAGGGGAGCAGGCGCCTAGAGAGGATGGCGCGGAAAGGAGAAGGAAACAAGAGCAACCGCCTCAAGAGCCCCGCATAAGCAACCATGTGCAAAGAAGGACAAACAGATGTGATGCCGACAAGGGCATTTGACCTGGATTCGCAGAAGTCTTCTTCATGCAAGAGGAGCGCAAAGGAGGCACTACACAAGAACAATGGGGCTAAGTGGGAGGGAGTAATAAAGTATGAGCTCACCTCCCATGACGAGAAAGGCTCTATAATTGCACATTGAGTATGGATGACTGTCATGGGTGATGCGCAAGGCAGAGATTGTTGGAGTGATGCTCCTCACCATGGCACGAGTAAGTCCAAAAAGGAACACCAAAAAGATAAGCCAAGGTGGCTTAGTGGTTAATGGTGTCCACCTAAAGAGCCAAGGGCCCGGGTTCAAGTCCCACAAGATTGATTTCTGCCCCGCCTCAAGGGAGGTGGAAAACAAATGCAAGGAAGCTAGCTTAAACTATAGAACTCCTCCTTGAGTTTCTACAAGGCAAGGAGAGGGTCCAGGAAGGTGGCACACCTTCTAGAAAGGGTGACTTGTCATACAAGGCATCTAGAAGTATCTTGGTCTTCTGGAAACCTTCCATCCTACTAGAAGCAAGCCAATGAATCTAGAAAGGAGCAAAACCTTATAGAGGAGGGAGTGGATGTGCTCCAAAAGAGGAGGAGGGAGGGAGTGGAGCACTGAAATACACTCTGTCAAAGTATACCCTCTTACACACTCTCCTAGCCTAGCGGGATGAGCTGCACTCACCTTGCTACACAAGAGAATTATGTCTCATACCACATTGAGGACCTACAATCGTGGTCTGCACCTTCCTTGAATCTCTTGGAGGTCCTCCAGCTGCCTTTTCTCCTTGAAGGCCGCTCTTAGCCTTCCTGGCAAATAATCCTGCCACCTTTTGAGCTCAAAGTGCTCAAGTTGTCACTTGAATCCAACCCATGATCTCCAAACTTTGGAAATCCATATCTCACTCAAACAAACTCCGTATCGAGTTTTGTAAAGTGCATTGGAACCTGTGGAACATCCTCTATGCAACTTTCATGCCTGATGAATTTCATCAAGCAAGCTATATTTGTCACTTTCTGGCACTCTCATATACTTCATTCTCCCACTTTGCGACAATAAAAATCACAAAAGTCCGCACAATCCCCTCAGCTGCTGAAATTGGTGCGCAACCACCGGTTTGGTCAGGAAGTCTGCCAGCATAGAACTTGAAGGGCAGAACTTGATGTGCACCACCTGCTTTGCTACGAGCTCGAGGATGAAGCGGTACCGCAAGTCGATGTGCTTGGTGCTGCATGAAACTCGGTGTTCTTTGTCACAGCAATGGCGCTCATGTTGTTACAATAAATGGTGGTGGTTGTGGTCTCCTGCTTTCCAAGAATTTCTAGCAGCTCACGCAGCCACGCAGCTTCCTTTGCTACTTTACTAAGGGCAGTGTACTGTGCATCGGTGAAGGAGAGGGCAACACACTCTTCTTCTTGCTCCTCCAACTCATTACACCTCCCTCGAGCACAAACACAAACCCACTAGTTGACCTCCTTGTGTCCAGGTCACCTCCCCAATCTACGTCTCTATAGCTGATGAGGATGGGATCATTGTTGCCATTGAAGGTGAGGCAAAGGCTGTTGCTGCTGTCGAGGTAGTGCAGCATGCGCTTGATCACCTCAAAATGTATCAAGGCCGGATTCACGTAAAAACTTGCTTAATACTCCCACCGCTTGGTTGATGCAAGGAGCGTGCCAAGTGCTGCATACATGAAGCCTCCAATAGCTACTTGGTACGGCATTGCTTCCATGCCGCTGCTCTCTTGCATGCTGCGAGGAGTATGCATCATGCTCAGCTTTTCTCCTACTTCTAGTGGAGTTGTTTTGCGTTCTCCTGCCATGTGAAAGTACTTAATAATGTCGCTCACGTACGTGCTCTACGACAAATCCAAAGTCTGTTGCTGCCGGTCGCGCTTGACCTAGAGGCCAACGTAGTAACTGAGCTCTCCCATGTCTTTCATGTTGAACCTGGCACCAAGGGACTGCTTCATATCGTCCAAAAGAGACTTGAGATCAGATGCAATGAACAGATCATCAGCATAGAGCAAGATGATGATCTGGTTTGCCTCTTGTGTGCCCATAGACAGCATGGTTTGCTTCACTTTGCACAGAACGAAGGCTAGCTAGCTGCTCATCCATCTTGTGGTACCATGCTCGCGCGGCTTGCTTCAGGCCATAGAAGGCCTTTACAAGCTAGCACACCAAACCTTCCTTCCCTTCCACGACACACCCCTCTGGCTGCTCCATGTACACATCCTCCTCAAGGTCACCATTCAGAAATGCACACGTCACATCCATTTGGTGCACCTCCCAGTCCATAGCAGCAGCAAGAGCGAGGATCGCTTGGATGGATGGAAACTTAGCAACAGGTGCAAATGACACATTGTAATCCACACACTTAATCTGCACATACCCCTTTGCAACCAGCCGTGCTTTACCTGAGAATCTTACCATCTGCGCCACGCTTGCGCCTGAAGATCCACCGGCATCCAATCACCCGGCTGCCGAGTGGAGTCTCCTTGAGGGTCCAGGTGCCATTCTTCATGAGCGCACTATACTTCTTGTCTGTTGCGGCACGCCAATCTGCCGCCTCGGCACTAGGCATGGCTTCAGCAAATTTGGCTCGGTCATCGGTGATTGTGACGAAGAGAAGCTTGAGGTAAGACGACTACACTTGTGGTGGAATGGTGCACAAGTTCATCAGCTCCTCCAACGGCCTCTGTTTGTTTGCAATGCGCTCCGATTGCCTCAGCAGCTCCCCACTTTCCTTTGCACCTTTGTTGAGTTGTGCGGACCATCGTGGCAGCTACTGTGCACTGCTATGCTTCTCCTCCTCATGAAATTCAGCTTCGAGCTCCTCCTTCTCAGCTTTCTCCGCCTCCTTGTTCTTGCCGTTGTCACCGCCATCGTCCACACTGCCCTCTTCTGCTACCGATACTTCTCCCATTTCTGGTACAATTGCAGCAGCAAGCGGAACTGCCGACATAGGGTTCCAAGTCCAGCCCTTCACTTCCTCTTGGAAGACCACGTTACGACTGCGAATGATCTTGCGTGCGGCGAGGTTCTAGAGGTGGTATCCCATGGTGTCGTAGCCAAGGAAGGCTACTTTCACTGACTTTGCCTCGAGCTTGTTACGGCTGCTGGTAGGCACATGCACAAATGCGCCACACCCGATGACTTTCGGGTGTGTCGCTGTTGGCTTGCGTCCTATTCATGCCTCGTCCTGTGTCATCTGTGGCACGGCGCGCGTAGGGCTTCGGTTTTTCAGGTACATTGCAGTATTGACACCTTCCGCCCAAAAGGTTAGTGGGAGCCGCGCATCTTAGACCATGCTGCAAACACGCTCCATGAGCGTGCAGTTTGTGTGTTGAGCCACGTCATTCGGCTACGATGTTCCTGGTGGGGTGACCTTGTGCTTGATCCCGCAATGCTTGAGGAAGGTTCTGAAGTCGTTGGAGAGGTACTCTCCTCCACCATCGGTGCAAAGCACCTTCAACCGCGTGCCACTCTCATTCTCTACAACAGCAATCCACACCTTGAAAGCATCAAACCACTCATCCTTCCTAGCCAATAACAACACCCTCATCTTCCTTGACTTGTCATCAACGAACGTGTCAAAGTACAACTTGCACAAGGACAAGGATTTTGATGGCATGGGATCGCACAAATCAGAGTGGACCAGTGAGAGAGGCTTAGCCTTCCCCTTCCCCTTACCCGTGAAAGGAGCGCGCGCTTGCTTCCCTTCAATATAGCTCTCACAAGCTGATGCACTAGGCTACTTTATCCCCTTGAGTTCCAGGCCGCCGACCATCTACTGCATGGAGATGATGGCGCCAAAGCCGAGCTGACGGATTCGGCGGTGCCACAGGGCGATGTCATGTTTTCCCTCTCTTGCCGCCAACGCTTAGTCAGCTTCCTTCTCTAACGCGACGTAGAGGCGGTAAAGACCGTCCTTGTTTTCTTTTGCAAGCACACGGCCTGCACGGGAGGAGATGGTGTAGCGACCATTCTCAATGCAAACCTGAATGGTTTCGAAGATGAGAGATGAGACAAAGAGGAGGTTTGCTGCCAACCCAGGAACATGGAGCACCCCCTTCACACAACATTCTACGTGCTTACCCTCAACTGAAGCACCAAACACGATCGCACCCTCCCCAACCGCCATTCCACAAGGTTGTACCCCATGTACACCCGACAAGGCTCAATGACGGTGTAGACAACAAACCACTCCCGGCGACCCGTCATGTGCTGCGATGCTCCCGAGTTGATGATCCAGAACAAGGCGGTGTTGTTGGAGACGTGCAGGACCCAGATGGTTTTCACAAATGCACTCTCCCAATCTGCGGCGTTCGCAGAAGTGTCCGACTGTTTTCCCGCTCCCACTCCAGCCGCAAGGTCCGCCTTCTTCTTCTAGCATTCACGCGCCCAATGGCCTGGATTCTTGTAGAAGTGGCAGTTTCCCTTCTTCTTCCCTCCCCCGCCGTCACCCTGGTTGATGTAGCACCGCCTCTGTGACCAAAGTTGGTGATGTGAGCGACATCCACTCCGCTTCCGCTCTCCTCTCCCTTGCGCCGATCCTCCTCAAACAGCAAGCTCTCCTCCACATCACTGAGGGAGAGCTTGTCGCCACGCTTGTCCAGGGCAACAATGAGAGGAGTGTTTCCGCTAGGAAGGCCAGAGAGGATGGTTATCATGAGCACACGCTCCTTGACAGGGTCCCCAATGAGAGGAAGCTGGTCAAAGAGAGAATTCACCATGTTGATGTAGTCAATCATGGATCCGGACTCATCCATCTTCACAGTGTGAAAGCGACGATGCAGCTGCATTTTCATGAGGATTGACATGGAAGCATAAGTGGACTCAAGCTTTTTCCAAACCTCCTTCGGCACAAGGATGCCACAAACGAGGAGTTGTTGCCGTTTGGCGAGGTGGAGGTAGACAGTTGCGAGGGCGTGGTCATGCTTCTGGTGGTAGGTACGGGCCTAAACAGGGGATGAAGAGCTTACTTCTGGTTCCTTCTCCTTCTCATCCACCAGGCTCTAGAGAAGTTCTTGCTTTTGAACTTGGCGATGTTGACACTGGCCACCACAAAAGTGGATGTTGCCATGGTAGTGCAACGTTCAGCCCACAAACGGCTCTCTCACACAACAGGGTGCAACGAATGCCTCAAGGATGAGACAAAGTCTTGTTCTAGCTCTGATATGACTGACCGAAACCAGGGCAGCGCACAGGGAGGTGATCATGCTCACTAAGAGCTACTTTGGCAGGACCACCTGTTTGTGAGAGGGGGTTGAAGGTTGCATAGACATAATTTACAGAAGCAAATGTAGGTTTGTAGAGAACGGGAATGTCTAAGTCGACTCTTGAGTGAGAAAGTACATTGTCAGAGCTTTCTAACAAGATTTTATATGCATCATTTGGCCTAAGGAGCACTGAGATACACTCCATCAAAGTCTACCCTCTAGAAAACCCTCCTGACCTAGCGGGATGACCAGCAGTCACCTTGTCACACAAGAGAATTATATCTCACACCACTTAGAGGACCAACATGTTGACATGGTGTGCCCCTTGCCATGAGTGCCGTTGATTGTAATCCCTGGTTCGACCAATGAGAAGTGTTAGAACACCTTGTCTGACTTTAGACTTGGATTCCTTGGATTTTTCCACACAGGATCGAGCTTTGAATCGCTCAATTTGAGTGAGTATTTAGAAAATTAGCCTAGCCCAAAAATCGGGTGTTGGGTGGGTGGAATCTGGTACCCGCCATAGGCGGCGGGATAATCCACCGCCAGTGATCCTAGTTCATCTCTAATGGGCTCCTAAGGTACATGGGCCATGAAGGAATGAATGTGGATGGTCCCCTGGACCAGAGCATGCCCCTCCCCACGTTGGGATGACAGGAAGGGCGCTTCGACAGGCCACCGTCAAAGCGCCTCCTGTCACTCCCGTTCGTGGGCATGGTGGGCGGCTCGGCTCCACCAAGGGTTACTTCGACGGCCGTAGCAGGGCTCTACTGCTCCGATTTGGGCGTGCTTGGATGCATTGGAAATCTAAGATCACAGGCTATAAGAATGTGATATAATCTCACTATGATAATTAATAAAAACATGTTTCGCATTCAGATCTACTGAATGCAACGTGTTCTGCCACTCTCACATCCGTGATCCTTTTTCTCCACAGTCTTCACCATTGCTGTCTGTTGGCTGCCCAAACCTTGGTAGCGTGGATAACTGGGAGCTAGGCATCCTTGAGGGTGCCTCCACACCCACTAGAGCTAACAAAGGGTTATGGGCCCACGTGCCTAGAAGGATCCTAGCTCTTCAAATTTTCACGCTACTGCCGCGCGTCATGGCAACGAATGAGCAAGAGAGCATCAGCGTGGTCTCCAAGTTTGATGGGAACGACTTCCCCTTGTGGAGGTGGCAGTTTGAGGTCTACCTTGATGACAAGGACCTGCTTGAGCTGGTGAACATTTAAGAGACCGCGCCTCCAGATACCGCGACGCCGGAGGAATTGGACAAGTACAAGAAGCGCAACAAGAAGGCGCTTGCATTGTTGGTGTTAGCGCTAGCTCCGTTGCAGCGTGCACTGATTCAAGGATGCACGGAGGCCGCGGAGGCCTGGAAGAAACTCTGCACCATTTATCAGTCCACCAGCATTGCTAACCAGCTCTTTGTTTTCAAGAGGCTTGTCACCCTCTGAGCCAACAAAGGCGATGACATCATGGAGATCGTGCAGCAAATTGAGTCCCTTACTGCCAAGTGCGTAGCCACCGTATGGAAGGTCGACCCTCAGCTTCAAGCCATGATCCTCCTTTTGGCCTCGCCGGACAGTTGGAGTCCCATGATCACCGTCGTAGGCGGCTGGTCCACCAATGAGCTGAAATACCCGAAGATGGCTGAGTACGTCCGCAATGAATGGATGCGGCGTGGTGGGAGAAAGAGCGGGACAACATCATCAAGAGGAAGAGCGATGTCTTGTCTTGCATGCGGGAAATTGTGGCAGTTGTGAAGCGGCAAACGAACTTGAAGGTGAAGGCGTTCTAGAGCGACAACGGCGGCAAGTACGAGGGCTGCTCGGCATGGATGAAGAGCAAGGGGATCGCGTGGCAGAAAACTATGCCATACTCTCTGCAGCAGAACGGCATCGCGAAGAGGGCAAAACGCACCATCCTCAACATGGTCTGGTCCATGTTGAGCGATGCCGGCCTCGCGCAGCGTGACTGGGACAAGGCGGCACGGATAGCGGCGTACATCATGAACCTGACGCGGACAAAGGCGCTAAAGGACGCGGAGTCGAAGGTGTGGAAGACGCCACAAGAAGTGTGGAGCAAGAGGAAGCCAATTGTGGTACACCTTCGCACATTTGGCTACGTTGCACATGTTGTTGTGCAGGACCGGAGGGGCAGGGCAAGCTTGACCCACGGACTCGTCAGTGCATCTTCGTCGGGTACGAGAGCGGGAGCAAGGCGTACCGGCTCTTTGACCAGCGGAGGCAGCAGATCGTGAAGAGTCACGACGTCACGTTCGACGAGGATAGCCGTTGGACGGACAACGACGCAGGTCTCTCCAAGCGTGGGGAGTAGCTGCCACTCCTTCAGGAGGAGACGCTGGAGGACGCAAAAGAGGGTGACGTCCCATCAGCTCCAACCGGCGATAAGCATCCGGTGGATGGGGGAGCGTTTGATTTGCATTCAGCCAATTCAAACAACGAGTCCAAAGCGCCGGCAGTAGTGGAGCTGAACAAGGAGGCGGGGAGTGAGCCCGCATCTCCACAGTCCCTGAGAGAGGGGGAGCAAGTCAGTAGTGCAAGTGGCGCCGTAAGAGGGCAGCAGCAGCAGCAGCAGCAGTAGTAGCAACGGCAGCAGTAGTAGCAGCCTCAACAGTAGCAGCCCCAGAGAAGCAGACGCACAAGAAGGACAGCAAAACGGTGCGGTGCCGCGCAGGGCACCTGGACTGGGTTTGCTCGAGCATTCTTTGCACAAGAGGAACCCGAGACCGTCAAGGAGGCGTTGCAGCAAAAGGATGGGGCTGAGTGGGAGGGAGACATAAAATCTGAGCTTGCCTCCCACGAAGACAGCGGCACTTGGCACCTAATTGACAGACCAGAGGGTGCAAAAATCATCTGCTCCAAGTGGATCTTCAAGAAAAAGATCTCCAAGGAGGGGAAGGTGGAGTGGTACAAGGCACGGCTGGTGGCGAAGGGGTACGCCCAGCAAAAAGGTGAGCACTACAATGAAACCTTTGCGCCACCGGCGAAGTTCGCCTCCATCCGTTCCATCCTCTTGGTGGCGGCGGCGCGCAACTATGAAGTCCACCAAATCGATGTAAAAACCGCATTCCTCAATGGCGACCTCGACAAGGAGGTCTACATGGAGGTGTCGGAGGGGGTGGATGCGCTGCCGGGAAAGGTGTGCCGGCTTTGCAAGGCGCTCTACGGGCTGAAGCAAGCGCCACTCCAGTGGTACCTGAAAATGGACGGCTTCATGGCCAAGCTTGGTTTCAAGTGCTGCATGGCGGATCACAGCGTGTACGTGCGGAAGCAGCCAGGGTTGCACCAGATTGTGCTCTTGTACGTCGATGACCTCATCCTTGTGTTATCCGACATGGAGGAGTTGGTGAACCTCAAGCGGCAGCTGGGCAGTCGGTTCAAAACGACCGACATGGGCAAGCTCGAGTACTACCTCGGCGTCGCCATCAAGAGGGACCGCAAGGCATGGACGCTCGAGATGGAGCAGGCAAAGTACATGCAAGAGGTTCTCCGCTGCTACAACATGGAGGAGTGCAACCCCATTGGCACACCCATGACCACCACGTGTGAGCTGAGCTTGAGCATGGGCCCGAGCACGGACGAGGAGAAGGAGGAGATGGCAGGTGTGCCATACCAGTCCACAGTGGGGAGCATCATGTACACCATGGTGGCAACGCGGTCCGACCTGGCCTTCGCGGAAGGCCAAGTGTGCCGCTACATTGCTGACCCCGGGACGTTATATTGGCAAGCGGTGAAGCGGATCCTCTGCTATCTCAAGGCAACAAAACAGTCGCGGCTCGTGTTTGGAGGGGGAGCGCGCGGTGCCTCCCTTGAGTTGGTTGGCTACTCGGATGCCGACTTGGCTGGTGATGTGGATGACAGAAAATCAACACCGAGGTACGTGTTTGTGCTTGGTGGTACAGTAGTTTCATGGGCAACCAGGAAGCAGGACTTCGTGGCGCTATCAAGCACCGAAGAAGAGTACATCGCGCTCGTGGAAGCCGCAAAGGAGGCGGTGTGGATGCGTCGGCTATAATAAGAGATCGGTGTGCTGCAAAGGAAGTCTACGGTACTCAACGTTGACAACATGAGTGCCATCAGCCTCACCCAAAACCTAGTGCTGCACAGGACAACCAAGCACATCGAGATCTATCATCACTACGCACGGGACTTGGTGGCGAAGGGAGATGCGGCCATTGTGCATTGTGGCACTAAGCGCATGCTTGCTGATGCCATGACCAAGGTACAGTCCAAGAACAGGCATGACGCAAGCTGCACGGAGCTCGGTCTACGCCATGAAGGTTAAAATGCTACTGGTTCCAAGGACATGGCATCAAGGCTGCGGTGCAAGGGGGAGATTGTTGACATGGTGTGCCCCTTGCCATTAGTGCCGTTGATCGTACTCCCTAGTTCGACCACTAAGAAGTGTTTGAACACATTTTTTGACTTTACATTTGGATTTCTTGGATTTTTCCATGCAGGATTGAGCTTTGAATCGCTCAATTTGAGTGAGTATTCAGAAAGTTAGCCTAGCCTGAAAATCGGGTGTTGGGCGTGTGGAATCTGGTACCGCCATAGGTGACGGGATAATCTACCGCCAGTGATCCTAGTTTGTCTCCAATAGGCTCCAAATGCACATGGGCCATGAAGGAATGAATGTGGATGGTCCTCTACACTAAGGCATGCCCCTCCCCACGTTGGGATGACAGGAAGGGCGCTTCGACAGGCCACCATCGAAGCGCCTCCCGTGACTCCCGTTCGTGGGCATGGTGGGCGGCTCGGCTCCACCAAGGGTTACTTCGACGGCCGTAGCAGGGGTTCTATTGCTCCAATTTGGTCATGCTTGGATGTGTTGGAAAGCTAAGATCTTAAGCTATACGAATCTGATGTAATCTCACTATGATAAGTAACAAAAACGTGTTTTGCATTCAGACCTACTGAATGCGACGTGTTCTGCCCACTCTCACATCCGTGATCCTTGTGCTCCATAGTCTTCACCATTGGTGTCCATTGGCCGTCCAAACCTTGGTAGCGTGTATCACTGAGCGCAAGGCATCCTTAAGGGTGCCTCCACACCCACTAGAGCCAACACAACAATCGTGGTCAGCACCTTCCTTGAAGTCTCTTGGAGGTCCTACGGCCGCCTTTTCTCCTTGAAGGCCGCTCTCTGTTGAAAATGTTCCCCTCGCATGCCCAAGTGCGGCGCTGGGAGGCGCTCACAAGCCAACAGAAAGTGGAAACCCCACACCAGCAGATCTGGCAACCCAAGGATTGCTAGGATCCTAAACAAAAGGACTGTCCTGTAAAGTAGACAAGTTGCTGAATCCGGTGGAGGTTGTTTCACCGGAATCAGACAAGTATCGAGGGAGATATGGCCTTCCAAAGTAAGGGTATGTGCAGCGGCTCTGGGAGCCGGCTGCGACTCAAAATCCAGTCGATGATCGACCGGACCGAGTAACAAAACTACCATCTTGAGAAATTGCTCCGATAGGCCTACCCAGTCGTCCGGTGGATGGTCCACCTGATCTGGCGGATCATCCACTGGATCCAGAAGTGCAGGTTGTTACTGAGGAACTTACCCAAAGTCATTGTTCGGCGTCCAAAATTGAGTAGTACGTTTTGCTACTCGGGGACTTGATCAAAATTCTGACTGCACGTCCGTGGACAGGTTTCGAACCTCGTCACACCACATCACTAAACACGACCCAAAAGTGGGGAGGGTGCGTGGAAATGGTGCAGGGGACCCCCACACTATGTGCAATGGGATATGCGCCTTGGGAAAGGCGCTTTGCACGTGAACGGAACAGCCACGGCCAGTGGCAACATCAAGCTTCTGTGGTGGGTAAGACCTGCGCTTTGGCAAGTATAACTTGGGCTATGCTTCACCGAACTGCGCACAAATTGGTGCGTTGGAGAGCTCATCACTAGCCCTATAATTGTTGTGATCATGTTCATATTAAAAAATTCACACACAAACGACGTTATTTCCTTCGCAAACCGATTGTCTCTGTATTCTTACTCGCATAGCGTGAGGTGACCAGAAAGCTCACACTTAGTATCAGATTCACCCAAAACAATATACGTGAACCAAAGAGCCTATCAGACCAACGTGGGGATCGCACCAGGCGGATCTCATCCCAACAAAGGGTTATGGGCCCACAGGTCTGATACCCTCCAACGTTCACGTCTTCTGCAGCGCACGGGATAGTCATCTTGGACGTCGCGGTGAAGTTCTGAGAGCTCCTCGGAGTAGCAGCTGCCCACATGGCGCAGAAGGAGACGCAGTCCATTCAGAAGTATGCGGGCAGCCTGGGCTTTTGGCTATGGAGGTGGTAGTTTTAACTGCACCTCTGGCATAAGGGTTTGCTAGATATCATGTTGGGAAAGGAGGTACTCACAAAGTAGACTGCTACGGACGCGGAGAAGCAGGCCTGGAAAAGAAGAACACGAAAGTGCTCATGCTCCCTGTATCCGGGATGGCCGAGTCGCAGTGGGGCTCTTTCAAAGGCTACAAGCTAGCAGTCAAAGCCTGGCAAAATCTCTACACCATCCACCAATCCAAGTTGCTCGGGAACAAATTCTTTGCAATGAAGCAACTCCTTATGGTGAGAATTGAGGAGGGAGATGATGTCATCTCCGCCACCACTAGATCAAGGCGCTCGCCTCGCAATGCAATGATGTGGGGTGGAAGATCGACACGAAGCTGCAGGTGATGGCTCTCCTCATGGCCCTACCTGACAGTTGGGGCCCACTCATCATTGTCCTTGGAGGATGGTCGGAGGACAAGCTTACCTATGGCGCAGTCACATAAAACATCCGCAACGAGGCGTAGTGACTGAGCTGCGGGGAGTCCTTGTCTTCCTCATCGGCTCTTGTCACCAAAACACAGGGTGGCGGAAGCGGGGGCCGAGGAAGTGGCGGAAAGGGCGGCGGCAAGAAGGGCGCCAAGAAATGTGCATATCACAATTGCGGCAAGGAGGGCCATCGGGCTCGTGAATGCTCGGAGGAGGCAAAGACCAGCGGCAAAAACAACAAGGACAAGTCGCTCCTCAATGGCAACAAGAACCACATCCTCAAGAAGGCCAACAGGCGGTGCTTGGATTCTAGGGCCAAGGAGCACACCTAAGTTGAGAAGGTGCTGTTCGTCACCTATGAGAAGTCCTTAAAATCCATGGTGGTTGCGAATGACAAAATCAAGCCGGCGGCCGGCCAAGGCAACCTGGAGGTGGAAGTCGTGGTGGGCGGTAAGGAGCTGTGCACAATTCGTTATGTGCAGCATGTTCTCAGCCTGGCTGACATTTTGAGTGTCAGCTGCTTCACGGAAAACGGGTATGAGGTGCTCTTCCACAGCAAAGGCGCAGTGGTGCGCATCGACGGCGATGGCAAGGTCGTGTTGCAGGCAAAGCGCGAGGGCGGTCTCTACATCATTGAGACCAAGGTGGTCCCCACGGCATTGGATGCAACGGACCCGGAGGAGCACGTGGTCAACATGGCTAGGGGAGGAAGCGCTCATCTAAAGCTCAGGCACCGACTGTTGGGGCATTTGGCGCCCGCAACCGTTAAGGAGATGGCAAAGTGCCACATGGTGCGTGGCCATGTGATCGATGGTGTAGACAGAACAGCAGATGCAATAACGTACAAAAAGGTCGATCCTTGTATTTTGGACAAGGCGCGGTGCAAGCCGTTCAATGAGAAAATGCCTGCACAAAGGACCTGCTGGACGTAGTGCACAACAACGTGTGCGGACCTTTGAAAACGCAGTCAAACAGCGGCTTGAGATACTTCATCACCTTCATCAACGATTGTAGCAGGAACCTCTACATGATCTTCATGAAGCAAAAGGGCAAGGTATTGGACCGGCTGAAGGAGTACATCGCAGTGGTGGAAAAGCGGACTAGCCAGAAGGTGAGAGCGCTACGCAGCAACAATGGCGGAGAGTACGTGGGCTACACTGGGTGGATGGAGCAGCAGGGCATCAAATGGGAACCCACTACGCCGTACTCTACATAGTCTAACAAAGTGGTAGAGCGTGCAAACCAGACGCTGCCCAACATGGTGCAGACCATGCTTGTGATGCGGGATTGCCATGAGGGTTCTGGGCGGAGGCTGTGCCTAGAGCAAGCTACAACATCAACCTCAGCCTAACAGCAGTGCTCAACGGTAAGGGCAACAAGAAGACGCTGCAAGAGGTTTGGAGCGGGGGCAAGCCAAACATGGCACACCTGAAGGTGTTCAGGTGTAAGGCGCATGCCATGGTGCAAGCGGCGCAACGATGCGATAGCAAGCTGGAACCGCGGGTGAGACCATGCTTATTCCTTGGCTACAAGAGCACGCAAAAGGCGTATCGGCTCTAGGACCCCCGCACGCAAGAGATCATCCGCAGGTGTGACGTCGAGTTCAACAAGCAACAAAGCTTCAGCAACAACAACAACGACATGAGCATCAAGAACACTCCAAAACAGGGGCAATGGTTCCAGCTCCTTGACTATGAGGAGGAGCCGGTGGACGCGGAGTTCGATGATGTAGCGTTAGAGCATGGCGGTGCAGGAGGAGCAGCAGCCAACGCGGAGGACTCTGACAATGATGCAACTGGGCTGGAGATGCGACGGAATGATCCATCAAAGGAGGCACCACGGGTGCCGAAGTGCGCACTCTCGGTGGAGTTCACGTCCGGCGTCAGGGAAAAATACTCCGGACACAACGCCCGTCCTGTTGATGGTTCATCAGAGCGGGAGGGATCCAGGGGGAGCCGTTTGGTTAATGATTCACTGGAGCGGGCTGAGTCAAAAGGATCGTTGCAGAGTGACGAGACGCCGCCAAGATTGCCGGACCGCAGCGGGAGGCAGCGGAGAGCAGGAAAGCTTTTTGACACAAACACCGGTCAATGGATCGGCATGACGCGTTGGCATGCTAGCTGCATGAACGGAACCAAGAATTGTGCCAGAGGCGCTTGCACGGCCCAAGGGGAGGCACTAGGATGCCGCCATCAAGTTAGAGTTGGCGTCCATTACAGAAAATGACACATGGCAGTTGGTTGACAGGCCAAAAGACGCCAAGGTCATCACCTCCAAGTGGGTCTTCAAGACCAAGGTCACGAAGGACGGTGTGGTTGACAAGAACAAGGCGCGGCTCGTGGCAAAGGGGTACGCACAACGTAAGGGCGAGCAGTATAAAAAGATGTTTTTCCTCGTCGCCAAGTTCACAAGCATCTGGGCGGTCCTTGCGATGGCAGCCGCGGAGCTCCACCAAATGCACGTAAAGACGGCCTTCTTCAATGGCATCATTGACAAGGAAATCTACATGGAGATACCGGAGGGGTTGGAGGCGCCGAAGGGCAAGGTGTGCAAGCTGCAAAAATCCTCGTACGGGCTAGAACAATTGCCTCGATGCTGGTACCAACAAATGGACAGCTTCATGGCACAACTCGGTTTCGAGCGCTGTGAGGCATATGACAGTGTGTACATGTGGCGCAGCAAGAAGCTCCATCAGATTGTCACACTCTATGTGGACGATCTGCTCTTGTGCTCCTCAGACCTGCCAAGCTTACAGTAGCTGAAAGAACAACTGAGTAGCAGGTTCCAGATGTCCGACATGGGGGAGCTAGAGTTCTACCTGAGGGTGAGTATTACGATGAATAGTCGGGCGCGTACGCTTGAGTTGGAGCAGGCCAAATACGTGGCCGATGTGCTGAAGCGGTACGGCATGGAAGACTGCAAACCAGTGTGTACTAAGTCTCTACGACCTGTGAACTAAGTGTGCCAATGGCACCGCAAACAAAAGAAGAGCGGGAGGATATGGCCGGGGTGCCTTACCAATCGGCAGTGGGCAGCCTCATGTACGCCATGGTTGCGACTCGACTGGACTCGGCCTACTCGTTGGGCCAAGTGAGCAAGTACGTTGCCGATCCAGGGTCACTACACTGGCAAGCGATCAAGCGCATCTTCCGCTACCTACAAGTGACGCGGCACGCGTGCCTGAGGTTTGAAGGCAAAGGATGGGCGGACCCTTTGCGTCTGGTCTGCTACACGGATGCAAACCATGCTTGGGATGTGGACAAGCGCGAGTCCACATCCGGCTATGTGTTCTTCCTCGCTGGAGTAACGGTCTTGTGGTGCAGCAGGAATCAGGGCTGCGTCGCCACTTCCACAGTGGAAGCTGAGTACATCGCACTGGCCGAGGCGGTCAAGGAGGCGGTGTGGCTCCGCATGTTGCTAGGGGAGCTGGGCATGCCGCAGCTGGAGGCTACGGTGGTGCAAGAGGACAACACCGGCTTCATCTCGCAGACCAACAACCTGACGCAGCAGAGGAGGATGAAGCACATCGATGAGCATTATCACTACGCACGTGACATGGTGGAGAAGGGGCAGGTGGTTATGTACCACTGCAGCACACACAACATGCTTGCGGATTGCTTGACTTAGGCACAACCCGCGGACCGGCACGTGATGAGTGTGGCCGGACTTGGGATGACCAGCTATGATGGGCTGGAGGGCACAGTGGAAGATGAGTGAGAGGAAGCAGGAGCAGCGGGCATGGCAGGTGCAAGGGGGAGAATGCTGAAAAATTGCCCCTCCGCATGCCCAAGTGCGGCACGGGGAGGCGCTGACGAGCCGCCAGAAAGTGGAAACTTCGTACAAGCGGATCTGGTGACTCAAGAATTGCTCAGATCCTAAAACAGAGGACTGCCCGGTAAAAGTGACAAGTTGCTGAGTCCGGTGGAAGTTGTTTTGCTCAAATCGGACAAGTATGAAGGGACATATGACCTTCTAAAGTTGGGGTATGCGCAGCGGCTCTGGGAGCTCGCTGCAACTCAAAATCCGGTCGATAATCAACCGGACTGAGTAACAAAATTACCATCTGAAAAAATTGCTCCAATAGGCCTACCGAGGCGTCCGGTGGATGATCCACCTGATCCGGGGGATCATCCACCGGATCCCGTAGTGCAGGTTGTTACTAAGGGACAGCCAAAATCATGGCTCGGCGTCCGAAACTCAGTAGTACGTTTTATCACTCGGGGACTTTATCAAAATTGTGACTGCAAGTCCGCGGACAGGTTTCAAATCTTGTCACATCACATCACCAAACACGACCCAAAAGTGGGTAGGGTGTGTGGAAACAGTGCAGGGGACCCGCACACCATGTACAATGGGACATGCGCATTGGGGAAGGCGCTTTGCACGTGAACAAAGGCGCCACGGCAAGAGGCGGCATCAGGTTTCTGTGGTGGGTGAGACCTGCACTTCAGCAAGCATAACTTGGGCTATGTTTGACCGAATCACGCACGGTTTGGTTCGTTTGAGATTTCATCACTAGCCGTATAATGTTGTGATCATGTCCATGTTCAAAAGTTAATGCAAAAACAATGTTATTCCCTTCGCAAACTGACTGTCTCTAAACTCCTACTCACATAGCTTGAGGCGACCAGAAAGCCCACGCTCAGTATCAGATTCGCCCAAAACAGTAGACGTGAACCAATAGAGCCTATCAGACCAACAGCGAGACCACACCACATGGATCTCATCCCGACACTCTCAACCGTACTGGCCAATAATCCTGATGCCTTCTGAGCTCAAAGTGCTCAGGTCGTCACTTGAACCCAACCCATGACTTCCAAACTTTGGAAATTCATATCTCACTCAAAGAAACTCCGTATCGAGTTCCGTAAAGTGCATGGGAACCTGTGAAATGTCCTCTATGCAATTGTCATGCCAGATTGTTTTTATCGAGCAACCTATTTTTGTCACTTTCTGGTACTCTCATATCCATCAACTTTTAGGTGCGTCACTATTGGCTTGCGTCCTATCCACGCCTCCTCCGGTATCATCAGTGGCATGGCGTGCGTGGGACTCTGGTTTTTCAGTTACATGGCAGTGTTGACTGCTTCCGCCAAAAAGGTTGGCGGGAACTCTGCATCTTTGAGCATGCTCCAAACACGCTCCATGAGGGTGCAGTTCGCGTGTTGAGTCACGCCGTTGAGCTGCGGTGTTCCAGGTGGAATGACCTAATGCCTGATTCTGAGTCACTTGCGGAAGGTGTGGAAGTCATTGGAGAGGTACTATCCTCCACCGCCGGTGCAAAGCACCTTCAACCACCTGCAAATCTTATCTTGTGCAGTAGCAATCCCCACCGTGAAAGCATCAAAGTACTCATCCTTGCCAGCCAAGAAGGACACCCACGTCTTCCTTGACTTCTCATCAATGAACGTGACATAGTCCAACTTGCCGGACAAGGACTGTGATGGCATGGGACCGCACAAATCAGAGTGAACCAGTGCAAGAAGCTCAGCCGTCCCATTCCCCTGCCCCGTGAAAGGAGCGTGGGCTCGGTTCCCTTCAATGTAGCTCTCACAAGCCAATGCACCAGGCTCCTTCACCGCCTTGCGTTCCAGGCCGCAAACCATCTTCTGCATGGAGATGATGGTGCCAAAGCCGAGGTGACCGAGCCGATGGTGCCACAGGCCAATGTCGTGTTTTCCCTCTCTCGCCACCAACGCTCAGTCAGCTTCCTTCTCCAACGCCACGTAGAGGCGGTAAAGACCGTCCCCCTTGTTTGCTTTTGCAAGTACACGACCTGCACGGGAAGATATGGTGCAGCCACCATTCTCAAAGCAAACCTGCATGCCTTCAAAGACGATAGATGAGACGGAGAGTAGGTTAGTTGCCAGCCCCGGAACATGGAGCACCACCTTCACACAACACTCCACGTGCTTACCCTCAATTGAAGCACAAAACACAATCTCACCCTCCCCAATCGCCATATGAACATGGTTGTCCCCCATGTACACCCGACGAGGCTCAATGATGATGTAGACAACGAACCACTCCCGGCAACACGTCATGTGTCGCGTGGCTCCCGCGTCTATGATCCAGAACAGGGCGGTGTTGTTGGAGACGTGTAGACCCCGGATGGTTGTCACGAATCCACGCTCCCAATCTGGCGTTCGCGATAGCGTCAGAGTGTTTTCACGCTCCCACTCCAGCCGCAAGGTCCTCCTTCTTCTTCTGGCATTCACGCGCCCAATGGTCCAGCTTCTTGCAGTAGTGGCAGTTCCCCTTCTTCTTCCATCCTCTGCCGTTGCCTCTGGTTGGTGCAGCGCCAACCCCCATGACCAGAGTTGGTGATGAGAGCAACGTCCAGTCCACTTCTGCCCTCTTCTCCCTTGCGCCGCTCCTCCTCAAACAACAGGCTCTCCTCCACATAATTGAGGGAGAGCTTGTCCCCACGCTGGTCTAGAGCAACAATGAGAGGAATGTAGCTGCTAGGAAGACCAGAAATGATGGGTAGCATGAGCACACGCTCCTTGACAGGATCCTAAACTGCAGCAAGCTGGTCAGAGAGAGACTTCACCATGTTGATGTAGTAAATCATGGATCCGGACTCACCCATCTTCACAGTGTGAAAGCGACGACACAACTGCATGTTCATGAGCATTGACTTGGAAGAATAAGGGGACTCAAGCTTTTTCCAAACCTCCTTTGGCGTGAGGATGCCACCGACAAGGAGTTGTTGCAGTTCGGTGACGTGGAGGTAGATGGTGGCAAGGGCGCGGTCACGCTTCTCGCAGTAGGTATGGGCCTCGACAGAGGAGAGGGAGCTTTCTGCTGGTTCCTTCTCCTTCTCATCCACTTGGCTCCAGAGACCCTTCTCCATCAGCACCATCTTCATGTTGTTGCTCTAGTTGAAGAAGTTCAACTCAAATAGTCGCGAGGGAGGCATTCAATTCAAATGGGGTTCTTTCCTGTCTTCGTTGAGAACGAAATGGCTCGAATGAGTACGCAAAGTTCACGACCGCAAGTTTTCTCCAGCACATATGACAGAATATGAGCAATCTTTGCGGAATCCCAAGCAAACCAGAGACCCAATGCACTTGTGTCAGCACGTGGACTCAAAGACCTGAAAGATGTCACTAAACAGATGGTTCTGGAATTTGTTGCTGCATTTCTGATGAAAGAAGCGTGATGGACGAAAATCACTTGGCACAACCTGAAATGCTCACTTATAAAAAAAGATCAGTTCATGTCACTAGTGTATGCACATGCTGGCAAGTCAAAATTTCATGCGATCTTCAAAACATTTTCATCAAGAAACTGCTCAAATGCAACTTAAGAACAAGGGAATGATGTTCATGGTTCTAGAAATCCAAAGGAAAATTTTCACCGTGATGCAATGCTTCATGGAAATCACCCCCCACCACGTATACTGCATCTCATCACAATTAATGGCTTAAAGATGCCAAGACACGCCACATTCGCACTAGATGTTTCAATTTTATCTGCTTCTGGATTCTCAAGGCCTCTGTTCCAAGAGGATGTGATACTCATGTGTAGAAGGCCTCAAACAAACATATCACACAGCTTTCTTACTCTGCATATAATGCACGAGCAAAAAATTGAAAACACCACCTTGTTTTTTTTTGTTGTCCTCAGTTCTCAACAACAAATTACAATTGTAGAAAAATGATGTCAATGCGATGCTATAATATCTATGATTGTAGTATGACGCGGTTTCATCACGATGTTTCCATCACAATTCACCTCCAATCTAAGTACATGGTCCCTTAACATCGACGTTGAAACAAACCCAACAGCTCTTCCACGTCTCCATGTGAGGAGTAGAAATATTCTTAGCATCCGTCGTTTTGCATTGATGTCATAGATTTATGTAAAGCAAGAAGCAAGCTATGAAGCGCGTACGTTATGTGAAGAAGATTTGAAGCATAGATTTTGCTCTTAATGTAACGTGCCAAGGCTATGTCTATAACTCATCTTCTCAGTCTAGTACGTTGCCTCCAATGCCCATTTCTGTAGACGAAGCTCAAGAAGAATTCCATGAGAGGTAGATGCACAAGGAGAGGACAACCATTCTTGACCACCGCTGTTATGCCAATGGTACACACAAGGCCAGGACCTAAAAACATCATAGATTTTGCTATGTTGCTCCCAAATCACATCGCGACTCAGTCGCAAATAAGTTTTCCGCGCTTGCAGGGAATTCTCCAGAATACCCCGAAGTCCTCGCGCACTGACGACTACTTTCAGGTCTCTTCTAGAAACTCAACGGAATGTATCCTCAATGATTCCCAATGTTTCAAGACTAGAGACGTGGTTCTTTTGAGAGACAATGAAAAACATTGCAAACGCAAAAATTCAGTCTCAAAGCCCCTGTCAAACAAGGGAATTCTCTACCCAACAAATCAACACACGGCGTCGTTTCACGCAAACCACCAAAAACCCAAACGGCTTGACCCAGCCTCATTTTCTCCCTCTCGTCATTTGCAAATACAAAGCCGAGTTTCCGTACTTGCAACAACGAAGCATTGTTTCCTCTTCTCAAGAAAACAAAATTAACCTCACTCTAGTGACAAGTAACACACTCCGTTTTCAACTGTGAAACAATTAACTTTCGACTGGCGTAATACTTCCTATCATCGCGCAGGAGATTATTTTTTGATCTCCTGCGCGATTATTTTTTATATCAACCTGAGACTCCTCCGTGTCTTTAGGTGCATCTCCACCAACCACAAGTCGGCAAACCCTGTAACAAATTGAGCGCATAGAGAAAGCGCACCGGTAACCAGCAAAGACACCGGCAATGCCCACAGGCACCACATTGGGGACCTTGAGCCTCATCGAGGCAGATGAGCAGATGACGGCTTGCACCTTGACTGGCGTGACCAATCTGGTTTCAGGCATGTCTAACATGCCCATTCCAGTTGCTCCATTGACCAATACAACTTCATTATGAACATGGGACAAAATCGCGGGGCTCACTAACTGGCTGGCACAAACAAAAGCGTTCCAACAAATGCTTGTCAAACAACTACTTAATTTTGAGACTCAAAATTGCGAGAAGCGATACTAGCCAATTGGCTGCACATCGGCAAGGCCTCAATTAGTCTAAGGATTTTTGTGCTATTTGAGCACGCAAATTCCATGGGAATGACGTTGAGGATCTTCATGACCAGTTTCTAGGTGTACTTCACTGCTGCTGGTGTTCAATCGTATGAACAAAACCTAGTGGCCTTGCTTTTGTGGGGTACGACTTTAAGTTGGTAGGAGGATTTCATGGCCATCCAACGGTAGCAAGCAGCTGAAGGCACTGATCCAACGGGTACCGCATTGTCAGCACCAACTGTACTATCTCATGAGCAGGTTCACCCGACCTCGAAACTATCAATAGCACCACAATCCGACTAGCACAAGTTCATCCAGGCACTCGTCACTTGCTTTGGCAAGCTTAAAAGGGACATATAAGTTTGCTACCGGATGCAACAACTGAAGCAGCTTTCTAGCGCGGTAGAGTACACATGATGTCTTTGCAAAATCATCAATGGAAGTAGCCTCGTAGAGGATGAGCTCTTTATTAGCCACAAGAATGGCCTTAAACAAGACAGTTGCATAGTATTTGGGATCTATGACATAACAAACCATTCCCGCAGATTATCGCAACCACTGAACGCATCAACTACATTGATTTCAACTCAAATTTCAAGGAGTCCTACGACTGGCACTAATAAGATAAACTGTAAGAGAACAGCGGACAAAAGTTACCTTATCTAGAGAATTCAACTTCGATGGAGGTTGAACCCATTCAGAAAAAACGAGATCATGAGACCTACTACAGCTGCGCAAAAATCGGACACATTATGAGGATTTGCCCCAAGTGAAACAAGCCAAAGGGGGGGGGGGGGGGGGGGGGGGGCATTAGAAAAAGTAAAAAAGGAGGAAACGAGTCGGTAAATGGCCAAGGGTAGCAGTAAATAGCAAAAATCTTGCACGTGTTGTAAAATGCGTGCCAACTGATTGCCCATCCAAACCGCTAGTACGAGGATACTTGAGATCCAAAATTTTGATGAGGGATATGAGGTCGACCAGCCTGCGGTTCTGGTGAGAGTGTGACCGAGGGGTAAAAAAAGTCAAAATTCTTTTCTGGCGTTGCTTGATGGAAGTGCATCTGACAATTTTGCACATGATCAACTGGTGAAAAATCTGGGTTTCAAACAAAAATCTGGAGCTTTTGAAGGAGAAACCATCAATGAACATTTTTTGATTAGTGGACTACAACAGCCATGACAAATGCAGATTGCGAATCTAAAAAATGTAATTTTCTGGAGATCATGTCCAATGACTGACTATAAGGTGATTCTTGGGTGAGATTTCCTCTACTAGCAACATTGGCAAGTCAAGTAGACCAGTGATGATGTCTACATCAAACACGAAGGGCAGCAGATCTTCTTGTTGCTTGTGTAGTAGCCAAAATCCAGCCCACCTACAACAAGCAAAGTTAAAAAGACATAACTATTGAAGCAATAACTTGAAAGACGCAACGGCCATCGGCTACGCAAATATCACTTAACGTGGAAAAACGATATCTGATAAGAGGGGCCTCAGCGTGGTTGGTCCATGTCAATTTGAGGAGCACAAGATACAAATCAGTTGTCGCAGAAGACGCATTAGCCTCATCCACCTCATAAGAGTACCTACCGTATCAGTAATCATGAAGTCATGGAGCTCAAGCGACAGCTGGACAACATGTTGACTCAAAGGTTCATGTGTCTGTTTGTCTCTCTTTGCGCTTCACAAGAAGTCTTTGTAAAAAAAAAACTGGCAAAATGCGGGTGTGCGTGGATAACCGGGCTTTGAACGATATCACGATCAAGAAGCACTATGTTTTACCTCAAGTGGACAAGATTTTTGACCAATTTCATTGAGCATAGACTTTCAGCAAAACTTACCTACGGAGCGAATACCGCCAAATTCACATTGCCAACAAGGATATTGCAAAAACTACCTTTCAAACATGTTACGGTTACTTTGAGTTCACAGCCATGCCGTTTGGACTCACAAACGTCCTTACAACATTCATGGCAGTGAAGAACAAAATTTACCTCCGATAGGTCAATGATTTTTCTGTGGTATACCTTAACAACATCCTCATGTACAGCAGATTCCTAGAGGATCAATGACGACATCTTGGACAAGTGCTCAAGGTACTCCTGCGAGAGAAGTTCTACAGGAAGCTCTCAAAGTTTGACTTTGGTCAACACCTGATCAAGTTACTTGATGACATCATCAGCGGTGGATGGATATCTATGGATCCAAAGAAGGTGGCCTCGCTGGCAGATTGGTTGAACCCAACAAGATTACGCAACGTACAAGTTTTTATTGGATGTTGGGACTATTATTAGATGTTTGTGAATGATTATGCCTGAGTTTCAGTGCCTCTTTTGTATCTCAACCGCAAACTTTGCGAGTGGAATTGGGGAGATAGTGAACAAGAAGTGTCTACAATTTTACTGAATTCTCTGATCTCGGTGCCAACCCTTCGTTTAACACATCCAACAACTGGCTACTTCATACTAACACATCCTTTGATTGTGCAGTCAAGACCGTCCTACATGAAAATGGCTGAGGCAAACAATCCATTGCATAAACATTCATGTTGCAGAAACTTCACGGAGCAAAGCTCAACTATGCCATCAACGAGGAAGAAATGCTCCCATTTATCCATGCCCTCAAAACCTGGTGACATCATTTGGAGTGCTGTAAACATGTATTTAGAATGGAGCACCATGCCCTGAAGCATCTGAAAATGCAGCTGAACCTCAGCCAAAGACAAATGTGATGGATGGATTTCCTCGAGTCAAACTTCGACAATGAAATCAAGTATTAGCCCAAAAAGACAAATCCAACGGATGCGCTGAGCCACCGGCCCAATCTCACGGAAGTCAACGTATTAAAGATTCAAGCAGACCCGTATGTGACAAAGTCATTTACACTTGGCTACAAGGACCACAGAACCTATGACATAACAAAGTTGCACCACGCATGCTCCTACTGGCATAGAAA
This sequence comes from Penium margaritaceum, assembly GCA_023375785.1. NCBI lineage: Eukaryota > Viridiplantae > Streptophyta > Zygnematophyceae > Desmidiales > Peniaceae > Penium > Penium margaritaceum. The sequence goes on from SZWC01005273.1 coordinate 75,802, forward strand.
GGAAAAAGTCAGGATGGTGTCCCCAAAGTCGAGGAGATATAGTGCATGCTTCTCAAGGAATGCAAGGACACCGATCAAGGAGGCCAATATGGAGCTGAAAAGATGCTAAAGAATCTTGTGGAGCACTGTTGGTGAGACAAAGTGGGTGTTGAAGTCCCAACTCTCCACAAAAGCTTTCTCAACAACACAAGAATCTACGCACAAATCCCCTTGGACTACTTCAACCACTGCCCATACCACAGTAATTGTGGAACGACATCTCCATGGATTTCTTGACCTGATTTCCTGTCACACCAGAGGGGTTTTATGCTATGATTTTCGTCCTTGACAGGTTCTCAAAGATGGTGCACTTTGTTTTGACCACTACAGATGTAGCTAATGTAAAAGCAGCGCAACTCTTCCTTGACCAAATCGTTTAAGTGCATGGGGTTCTGGGATGAGTCACAAGGGATCAAGATGCATGGTTCACCAGCCAACTCTGGCAATATGTGATTCAGCGGTATGGGAGTCAACATCAATTTTCAACAGTGTCCTACTAGCAAACCGATGGACAAACTGAGGGAACCAACCAGACGCTTGAACAACTCCTCTGAGCTCTGTGCGAACCTCGTGGCATTGTCTCAGCAGTTAAGGTGCCAGTAGCTGAGTTTGCATACAAATGGGCAACTTCTATCCCAACAGGGAAATCTCTGTTCGATGTGGTTTACGGAGTAGAACCAACCACCCCAATCGATCTGCAGACCGAGAGCAACATCCTCGCTATTGAGAATCATCGTCAAGAATTTTCCAGAACTTAGTCAGAAACAGGTCAAACTATTACAAAGACGTAAGCAGCTATGAAGCGGCAAACCAACAAACATTGACCAGCCAAGGAGCTCAAGAAGGTTGACAGAGTCTTGCTCACCTCCGCAACACTCAAAATCCATAGATCAAGCAATTCAAAGTGCACACCTTAGTGGTTGAGGCCTTTCGACATCTTGGAGATGCGCATCCCAGTTCTCGCAAAACTTTAACTACCACACAACATAAAGATACACCCGGTCTTCCAAATGAGCAAACGTTGACACTACGTTGATCCAACAAAAGATGTTTCTGGACGGGTGACACATGATGCGCCACCCATGATTGCAGACAACAACCACGTGTACGAGGTTGAGTAAATCCTCAATCACTGACCATGAGGAGGTAAAGATCAACATTTGATCAAGTGGAAGAACTATGACGCAACACATAACAGCTAGGTTCCATGTAGCCAGCTCTTGGACTTCAATTTTCTTATCGACGGCTACAAAGCCTAGATATGACCGTGCACTGGTAACGCGCCGGGACGTCACGACTAGAGGGGGGGGGGGGAGTGTTATGCCAATGAAACACACAGGGCCAAAACCAAGAAGAAGCTTAAACTTTGCTCCGCTGTCCCCGGCCTACATTGCGACTTTGTCATGGCTAATTTTTCCACGCTCAAATGAAGTTTTCCACAATACCCTAGAGTTCTTGCGCATTGAAAGCTCGTTTGAGGTCACTTTTTGAGACTTGCCAGAACGGATCCTCGGTGATCCCTGATGTTTCAAGACTACGGACGAGGTTCTTCTGAGCAACTTCAACAAACCTCACAAACCCCAACTTTTGGTCTCCAAGCCCCAGCCAGACCTACGATGGACTTCTTCAGCCAATGAATCAGGACATGACGTTGCGACACACGAACCGCTAACATCCCAAACAACTTGACCGAGCCTCATTTTCTTGATCTCGTCATTTGTATATGCAGTGTTGAGTTTCGGCACTTACAACAAAAAGATATACTTTCTGCTTCTCAAAAGTACCCAAGTAACCATTCTCTCATAAAAATTGACATGCTCCCTTTTCAACTTTGAACCACTTCACCTTTGACTCGTATAACAACGATAAAGAAAGAAAAATTTGGCTAAAAAAAAACAGACATGTTCAATTCTCCAGGAATCAATTGCACTAGTCAACAGAGCATGTATTGTGCAAGATTCATTTGAATTCTCCAATCAATACTATGCTTTCTTGATACCCTTTAATAGCTTACAATTGGGCAATAATTGCATCCAGCATGAGCAACTGCCAAACATTCGCCTCTTGTTATTGTTGCAAATACAAAAGCACACCCTTGGGTGAACACTTCGAATCAAACTGGTCCATTCCATTTATTCATCCTAAACATAATCAACTCATCTTACACTACCTAGAGAAGACCATACCAAAATTTTAGGATGGCAGATTTGTGCAGCAAAAGGAAGTTTCAGATACCCCTTGTGAGGAAGAAGGCCAAAAATTCTAATAGCTATCTCTCAAAGAAGATGTTACCATGATTGAACCAATCAAGAACGACACCACCTCATATAATAGAACCATGTTTTGGGGCTGTCAATAGCTAGTTACCTTGTACTCGGTACACAGTTATCAAGTTGGTTTAGGGTTGTAGTAATACTCTGTGAGTCCTGGTGCTCACATGCCAACAGAGCATTTTCAGCCATCACAAACCCTATGTTAAAGACTTTTGTGCTAGTTAGTGCTAAATCTTTAACAGATTTACAAACTACATATTTTGTGGTGAAAGAACCACCATATGTTCTTGGAATGCCTCTTGTGTCTTAATACTATAGGGCCTGTACGTATGTAATGAAAACAATGTCACACGCTGAACATAGATACGAGAATAGGTCTTGAGTCACTCATTGTAAGATTTGATCCCATGTCATTCTTAAATGCAAAAATGTTCTTCTCTGCAAGTTAGGAACATAATCTCTGTTCAATCTTCCTACACGTGAAACCCTATTGCATTAGCCCCCTTTTGCCACTGTTTTCCTCTATTGTAAGGGTTCAAATTGTATATGAGTGAAATCACGGTCAATAGAGGGAGAGTTTGTGGATGGAAATTTTGGCATGCAGATGCTTTTCCTACTTTTGGATGTCTGCAATGGTTTATTCCCATTGACCTCTCCTCCCCAAATGAGCCATGTCTTTGAACCGATGCCCAACATCCTTACAGCTACGTACAAGTTCTTCATATCAATGGTTCTAGTCTAAAGGAATTGTGGTTGTTGATGCTGTACCAAGTAGGATGATTCAAAATCAGGTAGGGCAATAAAGATCATTTCACAAATACTGAAAATGTGCCCTCTGATTCCTTGAAAAATAAGGCCAAGAGGGGTTGATCTAGTCAAAGCTTCATTAAGGATGAAACTTGTGAAAACATGAAACACTAGTTTTCTAATCCTTGTAGAACACATGAGAGAACTAAGGAAATCCAAAACAACGAGAATTTAATCTTGAGAGATATGTCACTAGCATACTTGACCAAGTGACAAATCAAAATTGGAAAGAGAACTAAAATGCTCATGAAAAGTACATAGATGGTAGTACAAATGGCTAGACAGTCTTCAAATACCAATTGGAATTTGTATTCATGTAGCTTATGAGAACCTTTGTAAGATAAAATAATCTTTCAAATACAATTTCCAGGTTCTAATGAACTGGAACTGAAGTTTCAAGGAGCCAAGCTTTGGAGCCTCATTCTAAAAGTCTGTTTTGACTTAAACGTATATAAGGACAATTGGCAAAACTGAGGCAAAAGGGTATTCTCTTATGAGAGAACCATACAATTAATCCTTCTGCGATTTGAGATGGGGCTAGGTTAACTTTACCACGTGTATTTGTTTTGCACAAGATTTGGATCGTAATGGAATCTTTCAAACATTCCATTACGCCTCAAGGGGGTGCGTGGTGCACCGCAGGATAGGGACGGCGACCGCGGCCCGGACTGCATCCAGTGCCCCCGCTGGGACGTGTAAGAGTACGAATGGGGGAAGAACCTCTGTCCCGTACAACCACGCACTGTCCACGAGCACAAAATTCTTTTTTGGTGGCAATGTGTAAAGAAAACGCTGTTTTGGAAATGATTTTTCTTTATTTACAGAATGAAGATTCCAATGTCCTAAATCTTGGTCAACATTGTATTCACAAGAAAGAAAATCAATTGTTACAGTGGAATGAGATGAAATGCTTATTGGAAAAACAGAATTCAATTTTCAACTACACCTAGACATGATGTATGTTTATTCACATAAACATACATCATTACCTGTTAATGCAAGTTAAAAGAGGATTTTATTTGGCTCTTATTCAAGTCATGCAGAATTATTCAAGAGAGCTCAATGATTAGGGGTAAAGAGGTCCAAAGCCAAACTCCCCCCAAGAGCAATGAGCCAAGAGCTGGTTTTCACAATGAAACCTTTGACTTGTTGTGAAATCAATTATAAGAAGTGGAGCCATCTCCTCCCTTCATTTTTGAGGCAGAAAATGCTAACGAGGATGAGAGGGGTGAGCCCCCACTTTCCCCCTTGTCAATGAGGACGCTATGGAGGGGGATGAGAAAATTAATACTCCAGTTTTCCCTCATCCTTGGTAATGAAAGCACAAAAAGGTGATTATGCTACCAGTCTCCTCTCTTTTGCGTGAACATAGCCCTTGGTGGTGGAGAGAAGAAGACCTCCGATTACCTCATCTAAAAAGAACCAGAGGCCAGAGAAAAACAAGGGAGGCAATTGCACCTCCCACCTAGACATGGGCTGATGGCCCAATGGGAAGAAAGGGGATGACCGCAAGTGGAAAATCTTGTAAGGGATGATGAAGGTGCCAAGAAGCAAAAACATTGAGACCTAAAGAGGGAAAACATTTAAGTTTTCACAAATATCCCCCATCTTTGCACGAATTTCTTTGAAACAAACAGGATGATAACTTCTTCAGTTTTCCTAAAACAAGGTCAATGTAAAACGTTGTTTGGATATTTTTGCACGGAACAAACTTGTATCAAGTGAAAACATTATTCAGAACAAACCCTCGATGCCACTATCACGTGGTGGTAGGAATGTTTTGTTGATCCAAACGTATGTTTCACCAATAAAATTTGTGCCTCTTCCTTTTTCAAAATTTGTCAAAAGTTTCAATGTACCTAACTCAGAAATATGTTGTTTTAATTGTATGTTCTAAGCATTCATGTTATAAAACAAGAGGAACCACCATGTTTTTCCATGTTTTCAACCTAGATAATTTCAGAAAAAAGAATGATTCTATTTCAAAAATTGCGTATTCATATCGCTTGAACAAATGGTAAGAGTAATCCAATTTTTTTATACTACCTGATAAAACTTGGCAAGGATGACCACTAAAGAGGTGTAACAAGGCAAAACACAAGTTTCTCATGTTCTGTAAAACTCATTTTTTGCATGCAACAGCCAGATTGATGCAAATAAAATTGCAAAACCAGAAGAACCAAATATCTAGACTGTTTTCCTTTAATGAACTGCTAAATGAAATACATGCTGGATGAAGCTGACAAACAATATGCTCACAAACCCAATGTAAAATGTGTACATTTCATATTGACATGGATTTTTGTTGTTGTTTCTGGATAAGCGATGATTGTAGTATAAGCACAAGCATTTACTACAATAACAATGTTCATATTGACTACATCAACATAAAAAATACTGAAGAGTACCATATCAATACTTGTGGTCGAACTTGACTCATGAATTCCAAATGAATTAATGATGTCAAATGCATAAATCAAATACAAGGCAGAACTGATATTGGCACATGGATGTGAGTTAATGTTCAAGAACAAAAAGCTTGAACGTTTGTCAGGATTTTTTCAGGTGAGAATATGATTTCATATTGAACTCACTACACACAATAATGAAAATCTCCTTACAGAGAACTAATTTGCCATTTTTGCAGCACAAATTTCAGGATAGATGTACGTTGTGAGGGTCTTGAATAAAATAATTGTACCTGTGCCACAAGCGCTATGTCCACGACGATTGATTTCTCTAGCCATGTCCGTGGGGATGGTACCAGACATCCTTTGCGTATTGATTACATCCAACAAGAGGATGCAAATCACACATCAACTAGAAGAAAATAGCAAAATGTTTGTCTAGTTATGATTTCCCTAAGCATGCCAATAAACATAAGCATACAATCTATGATGGGTTGGTTTATCTGAGAAATTTCACAAGAAAATCAAATGAAGCTAAAACAAATCTTGTTTCATGTTTTGATAGACATATTGATGAACTCAAGCACGGTCATGTTGCTGAGTTTTGTAACGGGAATCATTGAGTGTGTATTCGAAAAACACACGAGACTGTAATGACAATATTCATGATTTAATTGCAAATCAGAAGCATTTAAAAATGAATGTTTACCATGATAATAACCATTACAAACAAGAAAGTGGCTTTCTTTAGCAGCAATATGGAATGATAACTCATAAAGAACTACATGCAATGTTTTTAGACAAAACATTGTATTGGTTGTCTTAAGATTTTCAGAAAAACATGGTTGGTGGTTTTTGTGGATGGTCTTTATGTTTCTGAAAAATTGAATGCCCTCAACAAACTCAACCTTTTGGCATCTGATTTTAGGACGCACAAGGCTTTCATGGAGGAAATGAGTGCAGGTGTGACCCAAAAATCTAGGTGAAACGACTATTCTATTCATAAAGATGTACAATTCATGTCATTGTACCATGCTCATACGACATTCGACAGTACTAGGCATATTATAACATGTTTAGAATGCAAAACAAAAGTTTTCTACTGATAGCCAGTGTATCAATAGCAGCAATAAAGTGAAGGACAATCTCAAGGAACAAGAGATCAAAACATGTTGTTAAGCTCAAAATACAAGAATCTTGTTTTCATACAAACATTGTGCTTATCGAACCAATTAAGATTCATGATGAAAGTGCATCATTTTCTATAACAAGAACACATCTATCTCCATAGTATAACTTGCCTTGTTAAAAACATGATTTCTTGATTATGGGGCAAGTAATCCATATAATGGCTATGCCATTAAACAATTAACATGCATTGAGTCCATGTAATCATCCGCATCTTTGATAGAATAGGGTAAAAGCATAGTATTTGAATGTTGTGCATGCTTGCATCTGTAAGCAACTCCGGAAAAGAGCTCAGTATGTTTATATGACTGGACAGTGTTGAGCTATTCACGTGTTTAAATATGAATAAAAAATCATTTCACTGCTAGCAGAAGGACATGAAATGTCCAAAACAAGACAAGTTCTTCAGAAGGATTCCATAAGCACCTTACAAATGAGTGAGTCTTTGTTGAAAGTTGTTGCTCTTGACTTGGACCAATGATTTGAGGGGACTTTTTAAGAAAAAAAACCACTTGTGATTCACATAGAGCATCGTGGAACCAACGTTGTGTATTTTTTAAAAGTTGAACTCTTCATCTGATTACTTATGAACAGGTTTATCCAATGTTCAATATGAAGAAGAAGGCTATCCATTATGTAGTTAATCATTGAATGACAACTTCATGAATGTAGTTAATGAAAAGTGCTTGAAACCAAGTTATGAACATGATGTCATCTCCTGTTCTGTAAAAAAATATTCTTGGTTAAAACAAAACTGTAAACATTTTCCAATGCTAAGGTTCTATGGAAAAATGGAGATTTCATGATTTTCCACAAAACCAACCAAAAACGATTTGACATCAGGACAAGGGTTAGCATCTGCGCCTGATAAGTGTAACTAAAGGGATGAATTATGATTGATTACGATGGGTCATGGACGTGCGATTGCATCTTGGCAGATGGGCATCACATGCGATGCTACCTGAGTGTTTTTTCTGTATTTGGTCCAGTCATATTGCTCGCAATTCCAGATTTTCTTGCAAATAGAAACATGGTCCTGCCAACGGAAACCAAAGAAGAGATATTTGGTACAATGACATTGAGGATCTTGTTTCTGTTGCCCGCAAATGTGTATTTCTTTGACATCATGTGCTAAAAACGTTTTTTGATTGCTCATCTTTGTGAAGTTTTGTAGTGTGGATGTAGATTGTCCCTCATATTTGTAAGAAGAGACTGATGTATCGTATACTGTACTGAGAAATCCAAAAAATTCTCCCAAACTCCTCTGTTGTTTTCTTCCGTCTGGTTCTTTACCTCCTCCACGCGACAAAGAACGATTGTCAAAACAAGACAGTGGACACTTAGATTTTGTACATCAAAGCAACAGTGTCTGTTCAATGCACAAAAAATAACATGTTTTGCACACTAGATTATGTACCGTAAAACAACTATCTGTTCAATGCATGAAAAGGTTGTAAGGTTTTGTGACAGAATGTGCTTTCGTCTCTCACGTGACAAAGAAAACGTATTCTAAAAACATAATGTCAGGCTGTTCTCTGTTGTCGGAGTTGGTAACACACTCTAAGATGGATGGACTCTTCACGGCCACATGTAGAACCTTAAGCAAAGAATAATAGGTATTTCTTCAGCAAGACCAGAATATTCTTTTCCATGTAACATTCATTATTGTCGCCGATGAAATATATGTCATGTCTTGTGCCCTGAGCAGAACTAACAATTTTCAAACTCGGAAACAATGTTTTCTCTCCCACTTTCAGAAATGTAAAGGAGTTTTTTCCTTTCATTAACTGAATGTTTTCATTCTTTTGATGTGACAGAAAACGTTCTGCAGCACAAAAACTTCCTTGCATGCCTTCCAAAGTGGTCATGTATACATCCGTGTGATAAAAAATGACTCTAGAATAAAATTGAGCATCCGAGAACTTCATTCGACCGCTGCCGTTGTCAAATTCTAAGCCGATCTGATGGCTGTCGTTGCTTTGGTCGATCTGTTGATGGGCCAAAACAACAGACATCCTTTCGCCTTGCTGCTATGGCCAGAGTGTCCGGGATGTAATAGGTAACAGCCTGAGCCATCGATGCTCCATCTAGAGCCAGCCCCCCCTCTTAAACTCCATAAAAGAAGGGTTGCATTACTAGAAGTTGTAGTAATGAAGATTGTTCTGGGTTCAGCGTAGATTCCATCTATGAACACCCTTTCCTGAACTGCCTACCACCTTATTAATACACCAGTACATTCTTACAAACTAGGGAGACAATCTACGTCAACAATTAGAACCTTCGCGAAGATGAGCAAACAAAAAATGTTTATAGCACCTTATATCAAAGAAAAACATATATGCTAGCAACAAAAATTCGATTTTTTAAAACCAAACATCCTTTCTTTGCTTTCCGTTTGCGCAAAACGTTCTTCTGTTTGCACAGCAATGTAGAAGCGTGAGCTGTTTGACTGGACCAAAAGCACATATCATTCACGCGAACAAAAAAATTTGACAAAAGAAGCCTATGACACTTACATTTTGTACATCAAATCAGCATTGTCTGTTCAATACACGAAAAGCAAAATTCGTTTTCTCTGGAGTTGGTACCGTGTAACAACTATCTGTTCAGTACACAACAATAATCTTACGTTCCCTGAACAGAATTAATGTTCTTCTTTCATGCTACAAAGGCCACTTGTTCTCAGGACAGAAGTTTTTGGCTTTTATTGGTTGTCGGAGTCCGTAACATGCTCTTAGATGGACACTTCACAGCCGCAGGGAAAACCTCATGTATATGTATATGTATATGTATATGTATATGTATATGTATATGTATATGTATATGTATATGTATATGTATATGTATATGTATATGTATATGTATATGTATATGTATATGTATACGTATATGTATATGTATATGTATATGTATATGTATAT
>SZWC01005273.1:88119-153119 GCA_023375785.1 Penium margaritaceum
CATGTATATGTATATGTATATGTATATGTATATGTATGTGTATATGTATATGTATATGTATATGTATATGTATATGTATATATATGTATATGCATAGACGTACACATATACATACACATGTGCATATACATATGTATGCTGCCTTTCAGTTTCGAGACTCACAGTATAGTTTTGATGAAGTAGCTTATGAGATATGGAGTAATTTTGGAGACTTCGCTACTTTTTCCCTGAGATATTAGTTCATTAAGAGCGGTGATTGTTTCATCGAGGGAGGTAGGTGAGCGTTTTATTGAAGGCAGCGTCTGAAAGTTGTCGGCCTGCATGTTTGACATTGATCCTTTTTTTCTGATTTGATTGTAAAACTTACTTTCAATGTTACGTAATAAAATGGAACCTCGTTAACCTATGAACCACCGTTTGTCTCGCTTGGTCTCCTAACGGGCCCCACAATCGCGTTTCCCGGCAGGAGACCGCAAACGACCAGCCGTTCATGCGGTGTGGCCGACGACACTATTGCAGGAATAAAAAAGCCACTCAAACATTACTGAAAGCATCGCAAACCCATCTTTCGAAGGGTTTGCAATACTTCATTTTCCCTTCTGCTGACGTCTCCATGTCGACGCTGCTTGGTATGGTGCGTCGACATGCTGAATGTCTGTCGAAAATTGGATGTATCGTTCTTATTGTGCGAGTCTCTGGCTTGGCTGCGAAAATCTGCAAAGTCGTGGATGTAGCATACTTTTTATGCGGTCCATGGATATGGGGGATCTATCAAGAATTTCATGGGTATGTGTTCACAACCCCGTTATAAGATACATCAGGACATTGGTTCAAATCTGGGAGTCAATCTACTTCCACACTTAGGACCCTCGGAAAGAGGGGCAAACAAAAAACGTTTCTAGCACTTGAAGCCTAATAAACAGACATGTCCAAGAAACGGAAGCAAGATCTTTGGTTTCATTCAGCCAAACATCCTTTGTCTTGTTCCGGATTGCAAAACACATTTTCCACTTTGCACAACAATGCAGAACCTTGAGCTGTTTGACAGGACCAAAAGCACATATCATTCACACGGAAAACAACGTTTGACAAAACAAGAAAATGGAAAATTAGATTTTATACATCAAAAGAATGTTATGTATTCAGTTCACGAAATTGCAAATTGCATTTTTGTGCCAAGCCTAGAATACTTCCCAACCAGTTCCACATTTTTGGTCCTGTTTTGCATCTTTTTTGGTTTCGGCTTTGACACTTTGGTGTTGACGCGTCAGGGTTTTGGCAGTTGCCTTGTACAGCACGGCTCCGTCTCCTGTCGACAAGGGTTTCATCCCCGCAGTCTAAGTCCGAGGGTTTCTTGCTCTCCCTCGGAGCTCTTAGTCGCTTGCCCTCATCAGAAAATTGCACTCTCAGCTGCTGCCAACTATGATGGGAAGTCGCCACCAGTTTTTCACTATGATGTTGGAAGAAGAGAGCCGCCTGACCGATGAAGCGCTCACTCTCTCTGGGCAGTCTTTCGGAACTTCACCTCATCCGCCACAGCAACGCGTGTTTGGCAGTTTGCCCTGACCAAAATTGCCTCAACCTATTGGTAGATTAGATACTAGGGAGGCGAATGTTGTCATCCTTTCCTCCTCTGTCGCAGACACTTTGGGGTCCGAGGCTGTCATATCAACAGAGACAAGTGCGCCGGCGGTGACGTCGCCAGACACATGCGCCGGTGCCAAATCCCTTGGTGGCACGTTCATGGCTAACTCCGACAAGCCTCTTTTTGGCCATATAGAGTTCGTCGGTCAATATGAAGGTGCATGTGTGCGTGACGGCTGTTTCTTAACGTAGTTTCCATTCATAAAAAAATGCTTCTCATGGTGACCTTAGCATTAACTTCCAATATGCACATGTCGCAGACTTGGTAACCTTGCCCGTGCACAAATGGGCTGCAGAGATGGATGGGCGGGGTATGGCCATCGGCAGGAAACCCTGGAGGCAACCGCTGACTGTCCTGGAGTTATCTGCTATGAAGTTCCACACTGATGGGTTCCAGAAGCTGAAACCGACATTTGAAACTGCTTGTTCAGCCACACTATGGCCCCTTCTGCAAACCCACGCTGCCCATCTCCGAGAGTGAGGGAAAAAAATAGCATAATATTGGAGTTTGAAGAATTTTTCAAATGACCATGGGTGCTGAAAAATTCCTACTGTAAGCCAAATGATTGCATCAACAACATCATGATTGAGTGGCCCGACACCGATGGAAAGGCCAAGAGGCCATGGTACACGTCCTACCGTAATGGGAAAATCCATGGCGAGAGGACTCAGTGGAACTAGTCGGTAAGACTCCAAATGCAACACTTTATGTTCCAGTACTTTTGTTAAGTTCTAGATTCCTACCTGTGTGAAATTTGTACATCATGCATGAACTTGACACTGATGAGCCTGGATAGCCAAGAGCCACCTCCCCACCCAAGGAAATGAAAAAGAAGGCTGCTGCTGACCGTGTTGCTTCTAGTCCCACTTCTGGGAGTGAACAAAGTAAGGCCAAACGCGTCCGTGGCTGCGACCAACGTGCTGATGCAGTTGCTGCTGGGGCTAGCGCCCATGCTATTCTTGCTGAAGAGTCGTTGGGTGCATCCGCGGACTACTCGCATGGCACTGTGCTGTGCACCCAGGGCAGGTTTGTGTCTGCTAAAAGAGCTCCTGTTTCTGTTGCTAGCGATGTCACAGCCAACACCGCTGTTGCTGCCTCTTCTCCTGGTCAGTCCCTGCATGCAGGTGGTCAGTCTGGTCAAGGGAGCAAACTCCCACAAGATGGGCAAGCTGGTCAATCGACGGATGCAGGTCAGTCCACTGTAGGTGTTCAGTTCCGGCAGGGTGGTCAGTCTGAGGCCAGGCAGTTTGGGCAGGGCGGTCAGTTTGCGCAGGGCGGACAGTTTGCACAGGGTGAACATTTTGCGCAGGGGGGACAGTTTGTGCAGGGTGGTCAGTTTGCGCAGGGCAGACAGTTTGCGCAGGGCGGACATTTTGCAACAGTTTGTGCAGGGTGGACAGTTTGTGCAGGGTGGTCAGTCAGAGGGCGGGCAGTTCGGGCAGGGCATTCAACATGGTCAGCAGTGGCAGGTCGGTCCGCTTGCGCAAGGCAGTTATCAAGGGCAGAGCACTCAAGTTGCGCAGGGCGGTCAGCACGGGGAGGACGAGCAGTTTGCACAGGGCAGTCAGCACGCTCAGGCGGGTCTGCACGCTCAGGAAGGTCAGCTTGCGCAAAGACATTTCTCGCAGGAAAGCCATCCCGTGCAGGGCGGCCAGCCCGTGCAGGGAGGCCAGCTCACGCAGGGCGGCCAGCTTGCGCAGGGTGATCAGCTTCCACCGGGCGACCTCAGTGTACAGGAAGGTCAGCTCTCGCAGGCCGATCAGGGTGTTCAGTTCGTGCAGGGTAGTCAGGCAGGTCAGTTACCCCCTGAAACAGCACCGCAACAGACACAAGCTGCTACAGTTCAGACCGCTCCATTCCCTGGGGAGGGGGCAAGTCAAAGCAGTCCCCACACTCGACTCATCTCTGCTTCAAAGGCCTCTGGTGACGGATTCCCTGTCAACGCATCAAACAACGCCATGAGTTCACGGGCTTGTGGACTGGAACCCACTTCAGTTCAGGTAATGTTTTATTCACTGGCCCATTTATTAAATGATTTCATGTAATGCTCTAACAGTATGCTGAAAATGTTGTGCAGACAAACTTCACTCCATGGTCCCGGGGTGAACCGTGCTTTCCCGGCACCATTCCGCAGGCCTCTGCTGGTTATGCGCTTACACAGACAGCCACAGACTTTGCACCAGCTGGAGTACAGTCATTGCAACATCCTCTACTGGACGACTATGTGTTTGACTCTCAGCCAGAGCTGTCCCCACATTTGGTAAATCTGTGTGCTTACTTTTCTTCAGTATTGATCTGTGATGGATGGGTTGTAATCTCTTGTCTTTTGCATCTCAGGAGGCCTTCGATGAGCTAGCCAATCATTTGGCAACCCCAAAGACAAAGGTGAGGGCAGAATCCATGCCAGAAAGTATGGTTGATGGTGGCTTTAGATGACCTGCTCCTGTTCAGAGGCACCAGAGGAGTCCACCCCGGTCTATTCTGGAGATGGAAGATATCCTTCACATGGCGAGAAACTACCTGAAGGGTTTCTATGATGAAAGCAACAACTTCTGTAATGGCTTGGAGTGTGTGATTCTCAGGGGCAAGCACATCATTGACTTTTGTCTTATGTTCAGTTTCTGAGTCAGCCAGCAGTGCTCAAAGCTGACTTTGCAATGTTCATGTGCAGAATTCTCGTAGCAAGAACTTCAAGAATGGGAGAGCCAGAGGGAGCAGTGCAGGGTAAGTCCTGTCATGCGTGTTGAAAACTGCATTTCATTGCTGTACAGGACCTCTGGCTCATGCATGTCTTGTGTCCAGGAGTTTGTCAACGCACTGGGAAGTATGACTCAGACAATGCGGACGTCACGCCCTCAACACTTGGAGCAAGTTTCAGTGGAGCAAGGTTTGGCTAGCCATTGCAATTCAGTGAAGGACCATATGATGAAGGACAATGCAAATAAGTCTCACTCTCGGGGTAAATGAATCTATGGTTTAGTTACCAGTCGACGTACTTCGATGAATATTTATGGTTCCTAACCTGTTCACTGAGTATGTGCAGAACAGGACTTGAAGCAGACTACCTCTGATCAGGACTTGATGCCGACATCCTCTGATCAGGAATTGAAGCAGGCTACCTCTGAGTGCATAAAAGCTGTGAAGAAACGGTCAACTTCACAGAAGACAACCTCCGAGCAGGTCTACCATTGACGTACAGCTTGAGTGCAGAAGCCGTCAACACGATGGCAGCACTGTACAACGTGGCCACTTCCTTTCCAGCAGAAAAAGTAGTTTTCTGCTCTAGCAGGGTTGTGAGGCAGGGCAGGGCACGGTGACAAAGCAGGTAAGGGCAGGGTTATAGTGCAGGGCAGGGCAGGGCTTAGACCTAGATATAGCTGTCTGCTCTAGCATGTTGCAGATTGCTTTTCCCAAGCTTGTACATACTGAGGTGTGTTTTTGTGACACAAACAGAAAACAAATTTCGGACACAAAAAACAGATGAGCAAAGTAGTGGTGAAAAACAGTTGAGCATTGTAGTGGTGAAAGTCTGACGAGATCACAGATGGGCAGGAAATTCAAAACATGACAAAAGCATGCATTGTCCAGCCAATGTGTAGCTCTTTTGAGTGTTAGAATCCACCTCATGTCTGACAACAGATAAGTATTGTAGTGGTGAAAGTGTGACAGCATCATAGATAGGCAGAACATTCAAAACACGACAACAGCATTGCTTGACATACCCAGTATGCTCTCTGCTTGGATCATTGGTCTACCTTATTTCTGAAATGATCCTGCTGATTCTGGAAATCCGAAAACAGACGAGTACTATATTGGTGAAAGTGTGATAAAAGCATACATTGACAGAACATCCAAAACAGTATGTAGTATGCGGGTATTGAAATAAACAGTATGTAGCTCTGTTTGATTCTGACAACATAGAAAACTGACAACATGGAAGTCTGAAAACATGGAAGTCTAGCCAATTGGAAGTTTGCAATGTGAAATATGACTTTAGCATCCTTGGCCAGCATGACATGAAAGCGTGCACTAGGTACGGTTACATCAGCATGGACAGTTTGGCTTGGCCAAGATCCATGGCTCCCATAGGTCTTGGCAGTTTAATGGTCTCGGACTGGGCAATGCCCACCACGACATCCATGCCATCGATTCAGGTGTCACTGGCCATGTGGCCTCTTGCAAACGGCGGTCGCCATTGTTCCTGGTACAAGCCTCTATCCTATCCCATTCTTCCTTTATTGCGACCCATGCCCGGTGGGAAACAAAGGGGTCTCTGTGACATGGAGTACCTCACGGACGACCTCCAACGCCGTTGTTCTGCCTCTCGGTTGACATGTCGTCCGAGCCAAGGCCTGGTTGACCCCACATTACGATTTTTTGCTGTTTGAACGAAGACGGGGTAGGCGCACTATGCTTCTCATGTACTGGTCTGTATACCATACGACAGTGTGAACCGGTACAAGGCCCGACAACAGTGCAAACCGGTACAATGCCTGACGAAAGTGCAAACGGGTACAATGGCTGACGACAGTGCAAACGGGTACAATGCCCAACAACAAAAAATGCAAAAGTGCGACAGTGCAAACCGGTACAACTCCAGACACGTTGGATGGCGCACACGCCGTCATGCCCACCACCCTTACCCGCTCCCCACACCCGCTCATGCTCAAGCCTGCGCCATTGCCCGCACATTGTCTGACTAGTTGAGGCCAGATGAGCGCAGCTCAGCTCAGCTTAGCTCAGCTGAGCTGCTTTCCACAAGGGCACAGGATGACAGTGACATCATGGCGACAATAACGGCTGACATATGGTGCAGCATTGTTGGAGAACTGAAGGATCGCAGTCTTCTTTATGTAACTCAGCTCACCATGGAAAAAATAATGCACATCTAGGCGGAATGTGTGTGGTATGCCCTGCCGGTCCACGTGCTGATGCAGAGACATCAGCTAGGGTAGGTGACAGTTGTGCACGTACTTCGCGAGGTGGTAGCTGCTCTGCTGCAACTTACTCCCGATGTCATTTGCCAACCTCAGCCAAGGGACCCCGCACACGAGGATTGGGAGGGCCGCCGTGATTACCTACCATGGTTGGATGACTGTGTCGGCACCATTGACGGCACCCACGTGCGCATCATGGTGCGTGTATCTCCCAGAGACAGGACCTTCCTTGACCGTCTTCGACGCCTCACCCTGACCATCTATGCAAGTTGTAACCAGTCCCTCCATTTCACTTTTGTGTGCGCTGGTTGGGATGGCTCGGACCCTCACTCGCGAAGGTTCATATACGCCATGCGGAACAACTTCAGACTCCCACCCAACAAGTTCCTTCTTGCAGATTCCGCCTTCCCAGAGGGCAACGGTCTCATCACTACTTACCGTGGCGTCTGTTATAACTTGGCTGAGTTCGGAGCAGGTCCAAAATGCCCATAGAGCAAAGAGGAACTCTTCAACCATTGTCATGCTGCTGCACACAGCATGATCAAGCGGGCATTTGGAATTATCAAGGAAAGGTTTACCATCTTGAAGGGTGTGCCACCATTTGAGGTTGGTGTCCAGGGAAATCTTGTATTGTCTTTTCTTGTGATGCATAACCTCATTCAGTCACGTCAGCCACTAGACGACGGGTCCCTGGTCTTTCCTCACCCATCCCGAGATGGCCCACATTACCGCCAAAGTCCACATTTTGACGTTGGCATGCAGAACAGCCGCAATGCAATCGCAACGATGATGTGGAATGATCACCTTCTATGGCAGACAGAAGACCCCATCGGTGCTGACAATGATCCGCCTGAAGAAAATGTGCTATGAAACCAGAACCGTGTTCTGAATCACCACGTGGTGTGGGGCCTTTTGGGATGATTGCATGGGCTGCTCATCTGCAATGTATTACTGACAGTCTCTAGAGACAATGTATGGTTCAGCATCTTACTCCCTGCACACATGATTAAAACATGCCCTTCAGCAAGCTCTACCCTGCCTGCCCTGCCTGCTTGATGTCTAGTATTGAGCATGTATTCTCGTGAACACAAGACCGTTTCCAGCTTAGTGCAGTTTACCTGAACATAAAGTTTGCACAATGAACGTCACATAAGGTAAAAACAGTGTCCAACTTAGTAAGGCAGAGCAGGAAGGGCTATCGGGCAAGGAAGGGGAGGGTTATGAGGTAGGGGAAGGCAGGGATAAAGGGCAGGGCAGGACAGGGTTGTAAGGCAGAGCAGGGCAGGGCAGGGCCATACGGCATGGTAGGGCTTGTTCATTCGGCAGGGCAGGGCAGGGCTATGAGGCACAGCAGGGTAGGGTTGTAAGTCAGGGCAGGGTAGGGATGTAAGGTAGGGAAGGGAAGGGTTAAAAAGGAGGGCAGGGCAGGATTGTAAGGCAGAGCAGGGCAGTGTTATATGGCAGGGTTACAGTGCAGGGCAGGGCAAGGTCCAATGCAGGGCAGGGTAGGGGAGGGTTATAAAGAAGGGCAGGGCAGCATTATCATGCAGGGCACTGCAGGGCAGGGTTATCAATTAACTGAGGGAGGGCAAGGGTAAAAGGCAGGGCAATGCAGGGATGTAAGGCAGGGCAGGGCAGGGCTAGAAAGAAGGGCAGGGCACGGGATGAAGGCAGGGCTGGCCAGGGCAGAGATATCAAGGCAGGGCATGGCAGGATTACCAATCAGGATAAGGTAGGGTTATAGAGCAGGGTAGGGCAGGTTTATCAGGCAGGGCAGGGCAGAGTTATAAGGCAGGGTTGGGCGGGGCAAGGATATAAGGCAGGGTAGGGCAGGGTTACAATGCAGGGAAGGGCAAAGTATCAGGGCAGAGCATGGCAGGGTCATTATGCAGCACATGGCAAAGTCATGAGGCAGGTCAGGGCATGATCATGTGGCAGGTGAGGGTATGGGTATCAGGCAGTGGAAGGCGGTGTTGTAAGACAGACCAGGGGAAGGTTACTTCAATGGAATCGGATGGACACTATTCAGGGAAAGGTAGGGTTGTATTCCAGGGCAGGACAGGTAGGTTGTAAGGGATGGGAAGAGTTCCAAGGCAATACAGGGGAGGATATAAGGCAGGGCAGGCGATTGTTTTAGGGAAACACATCATTTTTCTTCTTTGTTGGAAAACTTCCTTAATTACTACTTCCAGAAAGTTTTGAGAACTTGCGTTGTAGGACAATTGAAATATCTTGAAAATGGCTCTAATGCACACCAAAAACTCATAACAATGGCAAAAGAGAAGCTAGACTGAAGTTCTCCAATGATGAGGGTCTACTTGTGCGTGTGGGAAAGCCATGTACACGCTGCTTGTTTTTCTTGAAGTTCCAGTAAGCAAGAAATACCTTGCACGTTTTCATCAAGTTTGGAATGGTACAAGTGAAGCTCTGGGTGGTGAACCGCCGGATGAAATGATTCACGTGCTCATTTGCAGAATTATTGGTCCCTGCATGTTTCAAAAGTAGTATCTGTAAGAGTCGGATTAGAATACAACTATGTTTTGTCCATGAAGTATTGACAGAGCACACAGACCTTCAAGGTGGCTGTAGATGTCAGGACTGAATCCCTGCTTGGCTGATTCCTGGTGACCAAAGTGAAATCGATCACAAAGGAGAGTTGTTAATGACAGAAGATCAGGTTCTCTCCCCATGAGATGCCCATGCAGCTTGCATGCGTTGTCGTAAAACAAGAATTTTGGCCGTTGATATGGGGGGAATCCTGTCAGAAACGTCGTGACGATGTAGCTTGGTGACTCGCCATTGAACATCACGTGAAAACCGGAGAGGACCAAGTGTGGACATACGGCCGTAAAAGTTCCTGTTGTTGGTTTTGTGGGCTTTTCTTTGTCACCATCATCCCCACATTTTGTGTCATCCGCCCACTGAATGCTCCTACCATCCTCTTTCTCCATATCGATGTACTGAGGTCTTGCACACTGTTATGGCCAGTGTGGGTAACACGCTGTGGGGATTGCAGTTCCATCAGTGGGAACTGACGTCATCTCTGCTGCCTGTAACTTGCAATGCAAGATTGACATTCAGAAATAGAAATAAAGTCGTAAGAAGACAAAGAAGAAGAGTTCAGAAACTTACCAGCATCTCCTTACTCTTCTCCAAGCGCTTGATGAGGAGATGAACCGTCAGTGCTGAAACAACTTCTCTTGCGAGACGCCATACGACGACTGACATTGCAGATCTGTACTCCAGGAAAATTGCACCCATGTAGAAGTCTAGAGCCTTCCCAATGATGGCCATCACGTTGATGATGTTCTCCCGCTTCTCTAATGACATGCTTACTGGATCAATCAAAAGCGTTTTCAGGTCAGCAGCTCCTCCAAGATGGATGATGCAAAGGTCTGATCCCCATGTTCCAAGAGTGTAGAACCATGACATGTGAAATCCAGAATCCACAGCACGGTAGCGTGCATGAGCGCTGCCGATGCAGAGAAAATTAAAACACCGTCATTGTTTCCATCCGCAAGGAGAGTACACTTGCAAGCTCCAGTTGGGTAGTATTCAGCTGGTAACTGCAGAGGGACCAAGTAATGTAAATGAGTTTTGTTTTTATAGTGAAAAAACAGACTAAAAAACAAAAATGCACTTAAGAACTCACTGTCTGGGATGGGTGGTGAAGGTCGTGGAGCTTCACAGCCTTGAGACCCTGCAATGATGAATGATCACAAATAAGGGTAAACAATGCACACTGTCTGCATGTGGCAGACAGGGAAAAAGGATGATATATGTACTTGCACTCACTGCAATCCACAGATGTCCACATGGACAGGTTGCAGATGCTGGCTTCGGGGTACGTAGAACAATACTGTCTTCAAAGGCTGCCTTTGTTTTGACAATGACCTCATCGGTTGGGGCTCCACGTGACGGGTGAAGACTTTCATGCACATTGATACTTCTGAAGGATCTCAGCTGGGGCCACTCACACACAGTCCACCCCTCTTTGTCATGCCGCTCAGCAAGACACGCACCCACAGTAAGTTCACAAGTTGTGCAAACTTCTACCTCGACAAGAGGTCTCAGAGGGTTCTTTGCTCGATGAACCTGGTTAGATTCCCGGGGTGAGTACCAGGTTTCAGCCTCATCATGAAATCTTTGCAGCATCTCCAAGTGGTGTGTGCACTTTCCAACACCATGGTCGCAAGAGCAACGAAACTGCCCAGAATCCAAACCCTCCGCCAGCGCCCAAACAATGACGCGGGCACCCTCACTCTCAGTGGACATGTCTAACAGAGAGAACATTGAGTTCACGTTGTAGGGTATAACCAGGGGTACCACAGGGTACAGCTCAATGTATGACTCTGTCACCGGAAGGGTCAAATGCTTCTCTGCCCACTCCATGTGCACGCAAGCCGTATGTTTTGCTGCATAGGCACACAAGCACGCAGCACCACCACCTCATTTCCTCCAAATGGTGACAGGAGGTGAGAATTGGCCAGGAGGGCTGGGTACTGGCAAGCAAGGCACCCATGCCACTTTCCTCTTGTGATCAAAATCAGGCACTACAGCTGCGTACTCCCCAATTTTGAAGACAGCGTTTGAAAACTGAGGTTCCATGAGTTCAGCTTCAAATTGGGCCAGCAGACCTCCGTGATTGTCAGTTTTGGGTGGGACATACTTTGTCACTTTCTGCTGGGAACGCAAATGACTCTCTTTGAATACATAGTTTGGCATGGCGGTAAAGAGCCTCACTCTTGGTGCAAGACAAATCTGCAGAGGTTGCACACAATAGGCTGTTCTCAGGGTGGTCCACTTCCATGTCTTAATTTTTAGGCGGAGAAACAAACAGGGTGGAATTGCACAGGTGTCTAGGGTGAATTGAAGAAAACATGTACCTGTGGTCCACAGTTCAAGTCAGCACGGCGGTGCATGCTCTGCTGTCGAGCCAAGGGGGATACCCAACGTTGCTCCTCACAATCATTTTCTTGTGTTGTGGCCCCACCAGCCACGCCACCAACATCTCCACCGCCACTTCCCGGGTCATTTTCACCACATCCATCCGCCTCATGATCCACAGCATCATCATCATCAGCACTAGCAGCTGCTCCAATACCAGCCCCAACAGCACCACCGTCATCACCGGGAACGCCTCTCTCCCCAAGACCACCCTCAGCACCCACAACATTGCAAAAAGCACACAGAAATCCTACAGTAGTTTCTGGAATACGGGGACCACCCTCTGCATCCCCGGCATCTGGCTCCACGATTGCATTGCTACAACAATAGAACATCCGTCCAACATTTGGTTTGCAATGCGGGCAAATGGACTTTGAAGGATCCTGAGTCCGGGTTCCGGCTGCTTCATCACATTGAAATAGGTCCTCAAAATCTTGCACCCCGAGGTGACTGACGGCACATCTGAAAAAAACCATAATTCAACCTGAACTCACGTACGTGGTTTTACAGCTCAAACTAGAAAACAATGCAATGGTAAGGACGCTACCTTTGGAAGAACCATCTCACATGGCCAGCTGTGCTAAAAAATCTTCCTCAACCGTCTCTGATGCGCTTTGATGTGGAGTGTCTTCCCCAACACCTCTTGCTCAGGATAACCCACATCCCTCCATTACCCACCCGCCTTGCAACATTCTCACCGTCTTGTGAATTCCTCTCTTTCCAATGAGATGGAGGGGGGAAATTATGGGAAGCACTGTCATACAGGTGGAAAAGGCTGCAAGGAAGAGTGCTCCTCCCGGTTTCTTTGCATACATGGCATTGCACATTCAAACTGTTTGCATTCTTCCGCAACAGGCACATGTCAACGGGCCATCTACGTTGCCGATCCCCATATTGACAATGCCGGTTAGAAGGGGGATGCCTGTTGTGGTTAATGCCAAGAATGGGGTTGCGTGAATCACCAGGACCATCATTTTGGCCTGGGTGAACCATCTGTCACCAAATAATGAAACATGAATGCGAGAAGAACTGGCTTAGCTAGGTTCCCAATACAATTCAAAACAAAGAATTCAGCATAGGGCCTGTGGTAGGGATAGAACACAATCACCTTGATGTCGACTGAGGCCGACCACGTTAGGTGGCCGCCGGGCTCACTGGCCGGCCAAGGGAGATGTCGGCTTTCTAAGAAAGCCAAATGTTGCTCGGAGTGTCAAAGCTTATATTCGTGTAAGCAGCCTCTTTTCCCATGGTAAGTCACGCAAATATGGAAGGCAAGGAGGAGACGTATTTCAAGGTTCCAATGAGAGCTACGTTGACTGAGGACGTCTCCCATTCTCACTAATGTGGTCATGCATGGCGGGGACATTCAATGCACACAATGTGAACCATCTCCGCCGCATCGTAACAAGGTGAGGACAATCCCAACGTAAGTGGGCCAAACAATCTCGTAAAAAAACTTGTACTTGCAATGATGGAAGAGAATTCTTCACACCCACAACACCTGATGGCTGCATTTTTATGGAATCAATGAATGGATTGCGTTGATTGAACAAGACATACCAATTCCCTTGCCATTTCTGTGAAGTAAACAACAAAATTATTAAGCAGCACTGCAACCGATTTCCTATTCTCTCAACAAAACAGGACATTGCCGGGTCATTGCTGTTTTCTTTTGTGCTCTATATTGAAAACGTCAGCACACAGAAAGTCATGTTTCATTCCACAAACCATGAGTTTTGGTTTCACACACTCGAGTGGAAGTTTTTGTTGGCGATATCCACTATAATGCACACCAACGGGAGTGAAATGGCTCCATACACAAAGAATGGATAACTTGATTACATACATCAAAACAAGACCTACCAATTATTGTGAAGCGACTGAAAAAATCATTGACCAGCAGGGAAACCGATTTCTTCTTCGCTGAAAGAAACAGGACATCACCGTTCCATTACTATGTCTTGTTTCATGCACTGAATTGGAACCTTTGGCGAACGATGATTCCTCTGGATATCTTTTTCTGTTACCATTGAGGTCTTCTAGGCACCAAAAGAAGACCTTGTTTTGAGCCCAGCGGCCCGTATGTGCATGTTCCTTTGTATTTTGAAATGTATCATATTCCATCCGCAGTGGTTTTTCTTTCATCCAATCCCCCGTGGTTTCACAGCCCCTATGTGCACTGCTATGTCCGCACCCACTATTTTTTCAGTGCGATCAGCGGAATCAGGGTCAATCGTAAATAGATCGACAAACTCTAAAATGTTTCTAGTAGCCCTAGGCTATCCCTAGTACATTATGCCTTTGTTTTGACTAGATCCCATATGGTTTCACAACCCCTATGTGTAGTGCTGTGTGCGCGCCCACCATTTTTCCGGTGGGATTGGCGCAATCAGGGTCAATCAGAAATCAGAAACCAATTGACAATTTGTAAAATGTTTCTAGTAGCCTTAGGCGGGTTGATGCACATTTTGCCTTTGCTTTGATTAAATTCCCTCTGGTTTCACAGCCCCTAGGTGCAGTGCTGTGTGCGCACCCACCATTTTTCTGGTCGGATTGACGGAATCATGGTCAATCAGAAATGGATCGACAAGCCGTAAAAATGTTTCTAATGGCCTTATCAAAACCCTAGTAGAGTGTGCCTTTGCTTTGATTAAATCCTTTGTAGTCTCACAGCCACTAGGTGCAGTGTAATATGCACACCTACCATTTTTCCGGTGGGATCCGTGGAATCAGGGTTGATTAAAAACGGATTGACGAGCCATGAAATGTTTCTAGTAGCCTCAGGCGGGCCCTAATACACTGTGCCTTTCCTTTGATTAAAACCCTTATGGTTTCACATCCCCTGGGAACATTGCCGTGTGCGCACCCACCATTTTTCCGGTGGGATCTGCGAAATCAGGGTCAATCGGAAACGGATCAATGAGCCGTACAATCTTATAGCAGCCTTCAGCGGGGCCTTGTTCACTGTGCCTTAGCTTTGACAATGGTTTCACAGCCCCTAGGTGCAATGTTCTATTGCCGTGTGCGTACCCACCATTTTTCCCGTGGAATCAAGGGAAGCAGGGTCAATCGGACACAGATCCACTAGCTGTTAAATGTTTCTAGTAGTCTTAGGCGAGCCCTAGTACACTATGCCTTTGCTTTGATTAGATCCCCAGTGGTTTCATAGCCCCTAGGTGTAGTATTGTGTGCGCATCCACCATTTCTCCGGTGGGATTGGCGGAATCAGGGTCAATAGGAAACGGATCGACTAGCCATAAAATGCATCTAGTGATCTTAGGCAAGCCCTGGTACAATGTGCCTTTGCTTTGATTAAATCTCTTGTGGAATCACAGCCCCTAGGTGCAATGGTGTGTGCGCACCCACCATTTTTCTTGTGGGATCGGCGGAAACAGATCAATCAGAAACGGATCGATGAGACCTAAAATGTTTTTAGTAGCCTTAGGCGAGCCTCAGTACACTATGCCTTTGCTTTGATGAAGTCCTTGGTGGTTTCACAGCCCCTAGGTGCAGTGCAGTGTGCACACCCACCATGTTTCTTGTGGGATCGGCAAAAGCAAGGTAAATGGGAAACAAATCAATAATCCATAAAATGTTTCAAAAAGCTTTACGCAAGCCCTAGTGCACTATTCATTTTCTTTGATAACATCCCTTGTGGGTGCACAGCCCCTAGGTGCAATGCTTTCTGTGCACCCACCATTTTTCTGATGGGATCAGCGGAATCAGGGTCAATTGGAAACGGATCAACAAGCCATTCAATGTTTCTAGTAGCCTTAGGCAAACCCTAGTATAATTTTCCTTTTCTTGGATTAAATCCCCTGTGGTTTCACAACCCCCGGGTGCAATGTTGTATGCGCACCTGCCATTTTTGCAGTGGGATTGGCGGAATCAGGGACAACCAGAAACGGATCGACAAGCGGTAAAATGTTTATAGTAGCCTTAGGCAGGTCCTAGTACACTGTGCCTTTGCTTATATTAAACCCCGTGTGGTTTCACAGCCCCTAGGTGCAGTGTTGTGTGCGCAACCACCATTCTTCTGGTGGGATTGGCGGAATCATGGTCAATGGGAAACTGATCGACAAGCTGTAAAATGTTTCTAGTAGCCTTAGGTGAGCCCTAGTACACTATGCATTTCTTTTGATTAGATGCCTTATGGTTTCACAGCCCCTAGGTGCGGTGATGAGTGCACACCTACCATATTCTTAGTGGGATTGGCGGAATCAGGGTCATTTGGAAAAAGATGGACGAGCCATAAAATGTTTCTAGTTGCTTCAGGCGGGGCCCCAGTAAAGTGTGCCTGTACTTTCATTGAATTCCATATGGTTTCACAGCCTTTAGGCGCAGTTCTTTGTGTACATTCACCATTTTTCCAATGGGATTGGCAAAACTATGGTCAATCTGAGACAGATCCACAAGTTGCAAAATGTTTCTAGTAGCTCTATGCGGACCCTTCTACACTATGCCTTTGGTTTGATCGAGTCCCCTGTGGTTTCACAACCCCTAGGTGTAGTGCTATGTGCACACCCAGCATTTTCCCAATGGGATTGGCGGAATCAGGATCAATTGGAAACGGATTGACTATCCCTGAAATGTTTATAGTAGCCTTAGGCAACGCCTAGTACACTGTGCCTCTGCTTTGTTAAAATCCCCACTGGTTTTACTGCCTCTACATGCAGTGGTGTGTGGGCACGCACCATTTTTCCGATGGGATCGGTGTAATCATGGTCAATTGGAAACGGATTGACAAGCTGTAAAATGTTTATAGTAGCCACAAACAAGCCCTAGTACACTAGGCCTTTGCTTTGATGAAATCCTTTGTGGTTTTATAGCCCTTAGCTGCAGTGTTGTGTGCACACCCACCATTTTTCTGTTGGGATCGGCGGAATCAGGGTCAATGGGAAATGGATCGACGAGCCGTAAAATGTTTCTAGTAGCCTTAGACAACCCCAGTACACTGTGCCTTTGCTTTGATTAAATCCCATGTTGTTTCACAGCCCCTAGGTGGAGTGCTGAGTGCGCACCCACTATTTTTCCGGTGGGATCGGCAGACAAGGGTCAATCAAAAACAAATCAACGAGCCCTATAATATTTCTAGTATCCATAGACGGGCCCTAGTATAGTGCGCCTTTGCTTTTATCATATCCCGCGTGGTTGCACAGCCGCTAGGTGGAGTGCTGTGCGTGTACCCACCATTTTTCCGGTGGGATCGGCGGGATGAGGGTCAATAAAAAACGGATTCACCAGTTGTAAAATTCTTTTTGTAGCCTTATGCGGACCCTACTACAATTTGCCCTTGCTTTGATTAAATCTCAAGTGGTTTCACAGCCCCTAGGTGCAATGCTATCTGCAAATCCACCATTATTCCGGTGGGATCCGCAAAATCAGGGTCAATCCAAAATGCATTAAAAATCCATAAAATGATTCCAGTAGCGTTAGGTGGGCCCTAGTAGAATGTGCCTTTGCTTTCATTGAATCCCCCATGGTTTTAGAGCCCCTAGGTGCAGTGTTGTGTGCCCACCCACAATGTTTCTGGTGGGATCGACGGACTCACCGTCAATCGGAAACGGATTGATGAGCCTTCAAATGTTTATAGTAGCGTAAGATGAGCCCTAGAACACTCTGCCTTTGCTTTGATTACATCCCATGTGGTTTCATAGCCCCTAGGTCTAGTGCTGTGTGCACACCCACCATTTTTCTTGCGGGATCGGAAAAATCAGGGTCAATCAAAAACAGACTGACAAACTATGAAATGTTTCTAATAGCCACATGTGAGCCCTAGTACACTATGCCTTTGCTTTGATTTATCCCCTCTTGTTGCACAGCCCCTAGGTGTAGTTCAGTGTGTGTACCCACCATTTTCCTAGTGGGACCGGCAGAATTGGGGTAGAAAAAAATGGATGGACGAGCCGTAAAATGTTTCTAGTAGCCTGGGGCGGGCCCTAGTACACTGTGCCTTGTCTTTGACTGAATCCCCTGTGCTTTCACAGCCCCTAGGTGCAGTTCTCTGTGCTCACCCACCATTTTCTGGTAACATCATTGGAATGAGGGCCAATCTGAAATGGATCCATGCACCATAAAATGTTTCTTGTAGCCTTAGGCGGGCCCTAGTACACTCTCCTTTAGCTTTGATTCAATCCCTTGTGGTTTTGGAGTCCCTAGGTGAAGTGCCTTGTGCGCACCCACCATTTTTTGGGGTGGGATTGGAGGAATCAGGGTCAATCAAAAATGGATGGACAAGCTCTAAAATGTTTGTAGTATCTTTCGATGAGCCCTAGTACACTGTGCCTTTGCTTTGATAAGATCCGCTGTGGTTCAGAGCCCCTACGTGCAGTGCTTTGTGCGCACCAACCAATTTTCTGGTGGGATTGGCGGAATGAGGGTCATTAGGAAATGGATCGACGAGCTGCAAAATGTTTGTTCTGGCCTTAGCGGAGCCCAAATACACTCTGCCTTTGCTTTGATTAAATCCCTTCTGGTTTCACAACTCCTAGGTGCTGTGATGTGTGCGCACCCACCAATTTTCCCACAGAATTGGCGGAATGAGGGTCAATTCAATATGAATGAATGAGCTGTGAAATGTTTCTAGTAGTTTTGGGCAACCCCTAGCACACTGTGCCTTTGCTTTGATTAGGTCCCCTATGGTTTCTTAGCCCCTGGGTGCAATCCTATGTGCGCACGCAACATGTTTCTAGTAGGATCGGCGGAATCAGGGTCAATCACAAACGGATCAACAAATCCTAAAATATTTAGACTAGCCTTAGGCACGCCCTGGTTCACTGTGCCTTTCCTTTGATGAAATTCCCTATGCTTTAACAGCCGCTAGGTTTAGTGCTATGTGCGCACTTGCCATTTTTCTGGTGGGATTGGCAGAATCTGTCGATTGGCCTGAGGGAAACGGCCTAGAAAACAGGGTCAACACAATTGCTGCTGCCGTCCGCTCCTAGCATTTCACCTTGGAGAAGATATCACCCTCAGGATCACGGTTCCACACTGAGCAGTTCCTAGGCAATCACATGCTAGCAACTGTGTCTACTTCACACTTGGTCACTTTTGCGCGAGGTGCTAGTCAAAGACTAACTCCTGGGGCTTAGACCAACCAGGGTCTTCTTTATACTGTTCCTTAGTTGGACAACTCTGTGAGGAGCATGTAAGGTCAGATTGTGTAATTAGAACAAGGAATGAGCCTCGTACATATAGTCCTAGGCCTGGCTTCTAAGGTGTGTGGGTAGTGGCACTTTTGGGGTGGTTACTCCACACCACCTTACCAGTCCGCCAATTGGCGCATCCACTGACCGCCAAGTGGCGCACTCTTCTCATGCATGGAGGAATGTCTAAGAAACTCCCCCCCTGTGCAGGAACATTAAGGAAACCTCCTGCACACATCAAGGCTCAATTGTAGGACCTATTGTCTCTAAGTCCAACATACTATCCATTGCGCTACACTTCTGGTGTCTCGCTTGGACTTGCACCACGAACAAGGTTTGGGGGACTTACTCCAAGGGAGAAGTGTATGCCCAACCTATCCTTCAAGCCATAGCTGTGGCCATGGGGCATAGAAGAACAACAATCTCTCCCTTGCACCTTTGGCCACCTGATGTGGTAGGTTTCTTTGGCATGAACCTGTAGCTCTAGGTTGCATTTGTGCATGTCACGTTTCTTGGTCTTCATTTCTCTTCTCTTGCATCCACCATGATGACTCCTCGAGCACCTGCAACATGCAATTTGGTTTCTAGCAGCTTTTTCAAGAAGTCTGCAAACATTTTCTTGGTTGCGACGTGCTCTAGATCCACCACAGCCTTGGCGACAAGGTCAGGTGAGTGGTGGTACCGAATATCAATGTGCTTTGCATGCAGGGAGATCATGTCGTCCTCTGCCATAGCGATGGCACTTTGGTTGTCGATGCGGATGATGGTTGCTTCCTCCTATGGTGCTTTCATCACATCAAGCAAACTGCAAAGCCACTGTGTTTTCTTGCACACCTCGGAGAGTGCAATGTACTCCACCTGAGCAATAGAAAGTGAGACGCATTCTTGCTTCCTGCTTGCCCACAAGACCGCACCGCCGTTGAGAAGACAGACAAACCCTGAGGTTGACTTCTTGTCATCAATCCAACCTCCCCTGTCCGTGTCTGTGCAGCATGTCAGTCACAGCAAGTATAAACCTTGTAGACCTCCAAACCAAAGTCCAACATGCCGAGTCTTTTCTAGGTAGTGAAAATCCGCTTCACCACTTGCCAATGTTCTGGCCCAGGGTTGGCCACATACCTGCTCACCTGGCCCACTGCATAAGCAATGTCAGGTTGCGATCCCACCATCGCATACATGAGGCTCCCAACGGCGGACTGGTATGGAATGTTTTCCATCCGCCGCCGGTCCGCCTCGTTGCTTGCTGACATGGAGGAGGAGAGCTTGCTGTCGAAGGACATGGGGGTGTTGACAGGCTTGCAGTCCTCCATGTTGTAGCACTTCAAGATGTCCATGATGTACTTTGTCTGGTTGAGCTTGATGGTGCCTGCTTTGTAGTTGCGGTGAACTGCAAGCCCATGGTAGTAATCGAGAGGTCCCATGTCCTTCATCTTAAATCTGCTGGCCAGATTTTTCTTGAGGTCTGTGAGGGCCTCCTGCGAGGAAGAACACATGATAAGATCATCCACGTACAATGCCACAAGTAGCAAGCCACATTCGTCCTCCCGCACATAGACACTTGGGTTATTCTATCAATGTGCGAAGTGATCTCAGCCATGAAGCTGTCCATATCCTTGTACCAGATCCGTGGGGCCTGTTTCAGCCCATGAAATGCCTTCACCAGCTTGCATACCTTACCCTCGGGTGCTTTGACATCTTCCGGTACCTCCATTATCACCTCCTTGTCAAGCTTCCCATAAAAGAAGGCTGTCTTCACATCCATCTGGTGGATCTTGAGGTCTTTGGCATCAGGAACATCAAGCAGGGACCTGATTGAGGCAAACGTGACAACCGGTGCAAAGGTCTCATCATACTCTCACAATGCGCCCTGTGAAAATCCTTTCGCCACGACTCTTGCCTTGTACTTGTCCATGCTGTCATCTTGCTTCCGCTTCAACCTCAGCACCCACTTTGAGCCCACTACGTTAGCGTAAGGGGGTATGTTCACCAGCATCCATGTGCCATTTTCTTCGATGGACGCGAGCTCACTGTCCACCGCCTCCTTCCACTTGGCCGCATTGGGCCTTGCCAGCGCCTCAGCCACAATGAGTGGCTCTCCCTGAGCCAAAGAAGACCAGCTCAGTTCAGTCCAGCTTCCGGTGTCAGTGTCGTACTTTGGAGTTCGTTTTTTTTTTCGTGTGCTCCGACGTTGCATTGCTTGTGGATCTTTCCAATGCTATTGTTCCTGTGCTATTGGCTGCCGTGGAGTTAAGTTTTCCTCTTTTGAAGAGCCACTGGCCTCCGAGCTGGTCTGAGAGGTCTCGGGCATCTCTGATTCTGTGTCGAAGCTTGCCGATGCGTCAGCCTGCGCAGCAGCTCTCCCTGCCACACCACTGTTCTTCACGACCTGCTGTACTAGCACCACTTGCCAGTTTTTGTGAGCTTGATCTCCTGACTCCAGCTGCACCAACCACTCTTCATGTTTTAAGACTTGCATGGGATCAAGCATCTCTTCCTTGCCTCGTTTTCTTTTATCAAAGGTTACTTCCCAGCTGGTGATGAGTCTTCTTCCTTGCCAGGTCCCACAAGCGGTATGTCTTGTGGGCCGTCTCATAGCCCACCATAACGCACTTTCACGCTCTTGCATTCAGCTTGCCGACACCCTCATCTGCCTGGAACTTTGCCCATGCGGTACAGCTAAATGCTTTGAGGTGTGATGCGTACGGCTTCTTTCCTGGCCAAACGTCTTGTGGCGTCATCTGTTGCTTCCCCTTCTTTCTACGCTTGTCCAGAGCAGCCGCGGGAGTCAGGTTGACAAGATAGCATGTCGTTCTTACCGCTTCCGCCCAGAACCGTGGTGGAAGCTTTGCATCAAAGAGCATGCTACGCACCATGCGGAGGATGGTCTGATTCATTTGTTCAGCAACACCATTGCTCTGTGACGTGTAAGGTGTTGTGGGATGGTCGTTGATCCCATGTTGCTGCAACCAGCCCTTGCATGCCTTGTACTCTCCGCCGTTGTCGCTCTGCATCGCTTTGAATTTCTTTCCAGTCTGCCGCTCCACCATGGTGACAAACTCATGCAACTTTTCTTTGACCTCTCCCTTTGTTTTAAGGAAGAAGATCCACACCTTGCGGCTGTGGTCATCTATGAAGATCAGAAAATACTTGCTACCAGTGTTTGACGCCGTGCAAAAGGGTTCGTACACGTGGGTGTGAATCAGGTCAAGGGCTGATTCTGCGCGGCGACCATTCCGTTCAAAGCGCTTTCGCTTGGTCTTTCCTTGGAGGCAAGGTTCACATAGGCTGCCAGACCCAACCGCATCCTTCTTGCAACCTTCCATGCCACGGACCAGTTGCTGTTGCTGGATGACTTGGAGCATGCTGTTTGCAACGTGTTCAAAGCATGTATGCCACAGATCAGCGTCTTCGTCCTTTGTGGCAGAGGATGCTTTTTCAGTTCTTGTTGGTGTGCTGTCCTGCGTTGGTGCCAAGACCACTGCCTCGCCGCATCTGCATGACCCTCATCTTCCTAACTCTTTACTACTGTTGTCTACAATACGTAGAGTTCGTCAACCCGTGGAACCTGTGCCACAAGATCTTTGTTTGCGTTGATGACCTTGATGTCATCGTTCCTCGTACTGACCGCCTTCTTCTAAGCGAATGCCACCGTCATTTGTTGTCCATTTTTTGTACACGGACAGAACGTTTGCTGCAAAGGAGGGCATGTAGACCATTTGTAGATCCTTCTTTGCACAATTAAGGCTGATGCTCACCAGCTTGTCTCCCACGCCCTTTGCATTCACAATGCTAGCGTTTGCTCATCTGAACCGCCAATCGGTTGGGCCGATGGAGACAAATATAGTCTGGTCATTGGTGGAGTGATGATGGGTGCCAGAGTCGAGCCCAAAAGCTCCTGGCCTGAGCAGCGCCGCTCTTCTTGCCGGAGGCATGCTCTGTGCCATCATGTTGGTGGCTTCTTTGCTACCCTTTTTGCTGCCTTTGTTCCCACTAATTTCGCCGTCTTCCTTCTTTGGGAACCTTCACTCTCTTGCCCAGTGCACAGGTTTGCTGCAGTTACGGCAGTTGCCCTGTCTCTTGGGAGCCTTGCCGCCATTGTTGCCTCCACCGCCACCGCTTCCGCTTGCGCCTTTCTGACGAGAGGGTGACCTTTTGCTCCCACGGCCACCGTAGCAAGCGGCATAGGCTGAGAAGTTAGCCTCACTTCCGCTGCGGCGCATGGCCTCCTTTCGCACGTACTCGGACACTGCCATGTATGTCAGGTCATCCTCCTTCCAACCGCCCATGACGGTGATCATTGGGCTCCAGCTCTTTGGTAGCGCCATGAGGAGGATCATGGCTTGCATGTTTTTTTCAAGGTCCTAGCTCATCTGGCAAGCCTCGCCAAGGAGTCCTTCAAACTCCTGTAGGAAATCTGGGATTGATTCACCCTCATTTACGCGCATGATGATCAGCCATTGTATGATGAATAATCTATTTGCTAGGGAGGTGGACTGGTGAACGCGCTTGAGCTTATCGTAAGCTTCGGAAGCCAACGTGTACCCAGCAATGATGGGAATATACTTTTTAGCAATCGCATTGCTCAGGAATGACATGACAATATCTTTCTGCTCCATCTAGGTCTCGTGCTTTGGTGAGCCCACCACGGGAAGATGCTCCTCTCCCTTCAAAAGCTTGATGAAGCCGCACACTTTCATTGCCAGCTCAAAATGCCATCTCCAAAGGGGGAATTTAGTGCCGTAAAAAATGGGGACTCCTCCCAAGGGTCCAAGACCTTGCGGGAGTGATATAAGACTCATATTTGCTCCACTGGTCCGCCCTGTTGTAGCCACTGCTGAGCTTGAGGACCGCCCTACAGCAGTTGTAGGCTGATGTTAGCTGATGTCTGCTACCGATTTTAGGATGCAGATCCGTTTCTTACCCCTCTGGCTGATATTCACCTGCAGACAAAGAATACATCTACACCAACACACCTAGGGTATTGCCACCAAGGGCAGAGCTTGTCCTGGTAGGGACACAAGGGTCGTGCCTCCAAGGGCAAAGCTTGTCCTTGGTCCCTTTGTGTTCAGTGCAGAACAAGCCGTTGGAGCTGATGAAGCTGATGGAGTTGATGGAGCTAATAGAGCCGGCGTGTGCACCTGGAGAGAGCGTACCAGAGTTGAGCAAAGCGTGCCTTACAACTGGTCACTGTGGGCCCATAACCCTTTGTCAACCGGCCTGAGGCAAACAGACTAGAAAACAGGGCCGACACAATAGCAACTGTTGTGCGCTCCTAGCATTTCAGGTAGGAGAAGATATCACCCTCGGGATCACGGTTCCACACTGAGCAATTCCTAGGCAATCACTTGATAGCAAATGTGTCCACTTAACACTAGGTCACTTTCGCGCGAGGTGCTAGTCAACGACTAACTCCTGGGGCTTAGACCAACCAGTGTCTTCTTTGTACTGTTCCTTAGTTGGACAACTCTGTGAGGAGCATCTAAGGCCACATTGTGTAATTAGAATGAGGAATGAGCCTCGTACACATAGTCCTAGGCCTGGCTTCTAAGGTGTGTGGGTAGTGGCACTTTTGGGGTGGTCACTCCACACCACCTCACCAGACCGCCAATTGGCCCATCCACTGACCGCCAAGTGGCGCACTCTTCTCATGCATGGAGGAATGTCTAAGAAACTTCCCCCCTGTGCAAGAAGGTCAAAAAACCTCTTGTGCACATCAAGGCTTGATTGCAAGACTTGTTGTCCCTAAGTCCAACATGCTATCCGTTGCGCTACACTTCTGGTGTCTTGCTTGGACTTGCACCACGAACAAGGTTTGGGGGACTTACTCCAAGGGAGCAGTGCATGCCCAACCTGTCTGTCAAGCCGTAGTACTGGCCATGGGGCATAGAAGAACAAAAGAATCAGGGTCAATCGAAGACGAATTGACGAGCCGTAAAATGTTTTCAATAGCCTTAGGCGGGCCCTAGTACAATGTGCCTCTGCTTTGATTAGATCCTTGTGGTTTCATAGACCCTAGGTGCAGTGTTGTGTGCGTCCCCACCATTTTTCCAGTGGGATCAGCAGAATCAGGGTCAATTGGAAATGGATTGACGAGGACTTAAATGTTTGTAGTAGCGTCAGGAGAGCCCTAGTACACTGTCCCTTCCCCTCTGGTTTCCGTTGCCTCTAGGTGCTATGCTATCATTGCAGCGACCATGTTTTGGTGGGATCACCGGAACCCAGTTCAATCGGAAACGGATCCACGAGCCGTACAAATCTTCAGGTAGCCCTGGGGGAGCCCTAGTACATTGTGGCGTAGCTTTGATTAATCCCCTGTGGTTTCACAGTCCATAGGTGCAGTGACGTGTGCGCACCCACCATTTTTGTGGTGGGATTGGTGGAATCAGGGTCCATTGGAAACGGATCAACAAGACTTGAAATGTTTCTAGTAGCCTTAGGCAGGCCCTAGTACTCTATGCTTTTGCTTTTGTTAAATCCCTTATGGTTTTACAACCCCTAGGTGTGTGCGCACCCACCAATTTGTTTTGGTGGGATCCAGGGAATCAAGTTCAATTGAAAACAAATCAACGAGCCGTCAAATGTTTCTAGGAGCCTTACGTGAGCCCTAGTACACTATTCATTTGCTTTGATAAAATCCATTGTGGTTTCACTGCCCCTTGGTGCACTCCTATGTATGAACATGCCATTTTTCCAGGGTCGATCGGAAACGGATCCACGAGCCATAAAAAGTTTCTAGTAGCCTGAGACAAGCCCTAGTACACTGTGCCTTTGCTTTGATTAAATCCCCTGTTGCTGCAAAACCCCTAAGTGCATTGCTGTGTGCGCACCCACCCTTTTTTCTGTGGGATCAACGGAATCATAGTCAATCAAAAACAGATGGACAAGCCGTGAAATGTTTCTAGTAGCCTATGGGGGGCTCCACAACACTGTGCCTTAGTTTTGATTAAATCCCTTGTGATTTCACAGCCCTTATGTGGAGTACTATGTGCGCACCCACCATTTTTCCGGTGGGATTGGCGGAATCATGGTGAATTAAAAATGGATCAACAAATTGTAAAATGTTTCTAGAGGCCTTGGGGGGACCCTAGTACCCTCAGCCTTTGCTTTGATTAAATCTCATATGGTCTCACAGCCCCTAGGTGCAGTGCTATGTGCGCACGGACTATTTTTTTGGTGGGATGGACAGAATCAGGGTCAATCAGAAACAGATTGATGAGCCATAAAATGTTTCTAGTGGCCTTAGGCAAACCCTAGTACACTGTGCCTTTGATCTGATTGTATTCTTGTGGTTTCACAGCACCTAGGTGCTGTGCTGTGTGCGCACCCACAATTGTTCGAGTTGGACCGACCAAATGAGGGTCTATCACAAACGGATTGACAAGCCGTAAAATGTTTCTAGTAGCCTTAGATGAGCCCTAGTACACTGTCCCTTTGCTTTGACTGAATCTCCTCTGGTTTCACAGCCCCTAGGTGTACTATTGTGTGTGCACCAACATTTTTTCCGGTGAGATTGGCGGAATCAGGGTTATTGGGAAATGGATTGACAAGTCGTTAAATGTTTCTAATAGCCTTTGGAGGGCCCTAGTACACTATGCCTTAGCTTTGATTACATCCCCTGTGGTCTCATAGCCCCTATGTGCAGTGTTGTGTGTGCATTCACCACTTTTCCCGTGGGATTGGCGGAATTAGGTTGCATTGGAAACGGATCAACGAGCCATAGAATGTTTGTAGTAGCCTTAGGCGAGCCCTACTACGCTGTGCCTTTGCTTTGAATGAGTCTTCTATGGGTCCACAGCCCCTAGGTGTAGTGCTGTGGGCGCACCAACCATTTTTTCTGGTCGGAGTTGCGGAATAAGGGTTATTAGGAAACCGATCCAGGAGCCATAAAATGTTTCTCAAAGGCTTAGGTGAGCCCTATTACACTATGCCTTTGCTTTTATTAAATTCCTTGTGATTTTACAGTACCTAGGTCAAGTGTTGTGTGCACACACACCATTTTCTTGGTGGGATTGGCAGAATTAAGGTCAATCAGAAGCGGATCGACAAGCCGTAGAATGTTCCTAGCAACCTTAGGTGGGATCTAGTACACTATGCCTTTGTTTTGATGAAATCACATGTGGTTTCACATCCCCTCAGTGGACTCCTGTGTGGGCACCTACCATTTTTTGGGTGGGATTGGCGAAATCAGGGTTAATCGGAAACGGAGTCACAACCAGTGAACTCTTTCTAGTAGCCTTAGGCAGGCCCTAGTATATTGTGCCTTGGCTTGAATTAAACTTTGTGGTTTCACAACCCCTAGGTGCAGTGCTGTGTGCAAACCCACCATTTCCCCAGTGGGAT
This sequence comes from Penium margaritaceum, assembly GCA_023375785.1. NCBI lineage: Eukaryota > Viridiplantae > Streptophyta > Zygnematophyceae > Desmidiales > Peniaceae > Penium > Penium margaritaceum. Next base: position 115,134 of record SZWC01005273.1, read on the forward strand.
CGACAGAATGAGGGTCAGTCAAAAACGGATCAACAAGTTGTAAAATGCTTGTAGTACCTTAGGCGAGCCCTAGTACACTGTGTCTTTGCTTTGATTAAATCCCCTATGGTTTCACAACCCCTAGGTGCAGTGCTATGCACGCACCCACCATTCTTCCGGTGGGATCGGCAGAATCAAGGTCAATTGGAAACAAATCAACAAGCCGTGAAATATTTCTAGTAACCTTAGGTTAGCCCTACTTCACTGTGCCTTTACTCTGATTGAATCCCTTGTGGTTTCACAGCCTTGAGGTGTAATGTTGTGTGCGCACTCGTCATATTTCCGGTGGGATCGGCGGAATCATGGTCAATCGGAAATGGATCAATGCACCGTAAAATATTTCTAGTAGCCTTAGGCAGGCCCTAGTCAAGCGTGCCTTTGCTTTGATTAGATCCCCTATTGTTTTGGAGCCCCGAGGTGCAGTATTGTGTGCGCACCAACCATTTTTCCGGTGGGATGAGCGAAATCTGGGTTAGTCAGAAACGGATCCACAGGTTGTAAAGTGTTCCCAGTAGCCATAGGCGAGCCCTAGTACGCTATGAATTTGCTTTTATTAGATCCCCTGTTGATTGGTAGCCCTTAGGTGCAGTGTTGTATGTGTATCCACCATTTTTCTTGTGTGATTAGCCGAATCTTGGTCAGTCGCAAATGGATCAACCGGCTTAAATGTTTCAAGTAGCCGTTTGCGCGTCCTAGTTCAGTGTGCCTTTCGTTTGATTACTTCTTCTGTGGTTTCTTAGCCCCTAGGTGCAGTGTAATGTGTGTACCCAATTCCTTTCCGGTAGGATTGGCCAAATCAGGGTCAATTAGAAACAGATTGACAAGCCGTAACATGATTCTGATACCCTTAGGTGGGCCCTGGTACACTATGCCTTAGCTTTATTTAAATCCCCTGAGGCTTTACAACCCCTAGGTGCTGTGCTGTGTGCGCACCCACCATTTTCCCAGTGGGATCGGCGGTATTAGGGTCAGTCTGAAAGGGATCAACTGTTGGTGTGATGGTCCTCACCATGGCAGGAGTGACTCCAGAAAGGAACACCAAGAAGACAAGCCGTAGTGGCTTAATGGCTAATGGTGTCCACCTATAGAGACAAGGGCCCGGGTTCAAGTTCCACAAGATGAATTTCTGTCCTGCCTCAAAGGAGGCGGAAAATAGATGCCAGAAAGCTAGCTCAAACTCTAGAATTCCTCCTTAAGGTTCTAGAAGGCCAGGTGAGGGTCTATGAAGGTTGCACACCTTCTAGAATGGGTGACTTGTCCTACAAGGCATGGAGAAATGTCTTGGCCTTCTGGATATCTTCTATCCCACTAGAAGCAAGCTGAGGAGTCTAGGATGGGGCAAAAGCTTCTAGAGGAAGGAATGAATACCATCCTAGGTGGGAACAGGGACATCCCACTAAGGACCACTCTAGAAGCCATAGTATCTGCTAGGAAGCTAAAAATCTGGCATGCTTTGGTTATCTGGTAAGCTTAGATCCGTGGCAATAACATGCAACTACTTGTGAGCCTTGATCAAGTATTTGTTCCAAGTCAATTGAGGTGAAAACTGTTGCCAAACTCTCTGACCAGTTTTCTGCCATCCTTGGAACCATTTGCCTCCACAGTTTGAGTCTCTCCAAAAAGAGTTGGTGGTGTGAACCAGCCACTGCTAGGGACCCTCCAGGGTGCGCACTCACCCTCAAAGTCAACAAAGTTTTATGGACCCATGCCTCTAAGGGGCTCAAAGCCAGCTTGATTTCATGCTTCCAACAGCAAGACATGGCAACAGGCGTGCAAGAGAGCAACTGTGCTGTCCTTAAGTTTCATGGGACAGGCTTTGCCTTGTGGAGTAGCAGTTTGAGGTCTTCCTCAATGGTAAGAGACTGCTTGAGCTTGTGAAGGGTGATGAGACTGCTCCGCCAGAGACTGCATTGTTGAAATAGTATGCACCTTGTCCACTGCCTAGCTGGCTAGCTACACATACAGACAAGGCATGCACTGCTCTATGGAGTATGTCCCCTTGGTCTGTTCTGAGATGGGCCAGGAGTGCACTGCCCATAATGGGTATGTCCCTTGTAGCTCATCATAGGATCCATACCTTTTTTGCTTGGTTGATTAGGCACCGGAGTCTCAAACGAGAGGTTGCGGGTTCAAACCCCGTGACGGCCACAATTTTCTTTGTGGCCAAAACTGGGACAGGAAGCTTCTAGGAAGCTTACTAGAGCCTGCCTTGAGGATGACGCCTGGCGGTCTAAGGATGCGCCAAGTAGGAATGTAGGTTGAGGCTGGATCCAGTGGAGCCACTACAAGCAGAAGCTTTAGCAAAGCTTTGCAAGTATAAAATCCTGTACCTTGCATGCATTCATTTACAAATCTTGCCTTTGAGACTCTTCACAGAGTGTCCAACCAAAGGTAGACACTAAAGACCAACATGCCGAATTTGTGAGGTTGCAAACCAAATGAACCTAACGTGTGGATCCCTCGTTCAAGGGTGATGTTATCTTGGTTGCAACACCAAGAGCGGTTGGCGGCCTCTCATGTCCAGACCCGTTTTGTAGACCGTTGCTATCCGGCGCATTGACATACATGGGCTGTGGTAAAGGAGGCATACAAGAAGCTTAACAAAAAGACGTTGGCGCTCCTTGTGTCCGCGTTATGCCCACCACAGCTTGGGCACATCCAAGGATTCACCTTGGCCTCAGAAGCATAGTTAAAACTATGCTCCATCTACCAGCCAAGCAAATTCACCAATCAGCTCTTCATCTTCAAAAAGCTTGTCACCCTCCGGGCCAATGAAGACGACAACGTCATGGAGACCATGCAGCAGATTTAGTGGTTCGTAGCGGAGTGCGCGGCCCTTGGTTTGGAGGTCCACTCTAACTTGCAAGCTATGATCCTCCTTCTGGCCTTGCCGGACATTTGGAGTCCCACGATCACAGTCCTTGGTGGCTGGCCTTCCGACAAGCTGAAGTACCCGAAGGTTGCTGAGTACGTGCCTCACAAGTGGATGCGACATGGCAGTCGTGAGAGTGCAGTGGCATCAAGTTCAGGTTACATGGTTCATCCTCAAAGTGGAGGCCGAGGAGACAAGTGGAAAGGTGCAAAAAAAGGCACTAAGACCGGTCACAAGAAAGGGGAGTGCTTAAACTGCAACAAGGAGGGCCACTACGCTCGTAGCTGTCCCAAGAAGAAACCAGATTGGTCGCAGCGGGGCGGGAAGAAAGATGAGCACGCCCTTATGGCGTACAAATCCACCAACTTGAAGGATCTAGGAGTTGTCGTCATTGAGTCCCAATCAGGTCGCGACACGCAATGCAAAAGGGCAGCATTTGTCACCTACAACACCTCGGAGAGACGCATGACGGTGGCCAATGGAAAAACAGAGGTGGCCGCCATTGAGGGTAACGTCCGCATTGAGTCAATTGTGGATGGCAAACCTGTCACGAGCACAATCCACGATGTGGTGCATATGTCCAACTTTGGGGCAAACCTGCTCTCCATCAGCCGCCTTACCAACAAGAGACTTGAGGTGCTCTTCACAAAGAAGGATGCGGTCATCCGCAAGGAGGGCAAAGGTGAGATGATTGCGCTTGCCAAGAGGGAGGATTACTTGTACCTGCTATTCGCAAAGATCCTCAACCGCCGGGCACGGTCCAACGTTGCCAATCTTGCAATGAAGGATGGAGGAGACCTGGACCTATGGCACCGCCAACTCTGCCACATTTCTCCATCAACAGTGAAAGAGATGGCTAAGAGGGAAGTGGTGTAGGGTCTCCAAATCAGCCGCTTTGATGGAACCAAGGAGACCGTGTGTGAGCCATGCATCATTGGCAAATCAACGCGGCCGCCGTTTGTGGCCAAGGGGACCCATGCATTGGCAAAATTGGCCGTGGTACACACAAACATGTGTGGACTACTTGAGAGCTCCATCGGCGGAGCTCGCTACCTCCTCAACTTCATCGATGACCACAGCCGGAAACTCTACCTCTACCCAATGAAGTGGAAGAGCGAGGTCCTTGCGTGCATGCAAGAGTTTGTGGCAGATGTAGAGCAACAAAAAGAGTTGAAGGTGAAAGCGTTCCAAAGTGACAACGGTGGTGAATATGCGGGGTGCCTTGGGTGGATGAAGAGCAAGGGGATTGAGTGGCAGAAAACAACTCCACACTCCCCACAACATATTGGCATTGGAGAGAGTGCAAATCACATAACCCTTAATATGGTGCGATCCATGTTGAGCGACGCCGGCCTTACACAATGGTATTGGGCAGAGGCAGCAAGGAGAGCAGCATACATCATGAATCGCATGCCAACGAAGTCGTTAAAGGACAAAGAGAGCAAGGCGTGGAAGACGTCACAAGAGGTATGGAGCAGGAAGAAGCCGGCGGTGGGTCACCTCCATACATTTGGTTGTGTTGCACATGCAATGGTGCAGGGACGTGAGGGACGGAGCAAGCTAGAACCGGGCATCCGCCGGTGTATTTTTCTTATATATGAGAGCGGAAGCAAGGTGTACCAGCTCTTTGACCTAAGGAGGCAATAGCTTGTGCGGAGTCACGACTTCACGTTTGACGAGAAAAGCCGTTCGACAGACCATGAGGAATGTCTCTCCAAGAGGGGGGAGTGGATGCCACTCCTTAACGGGGAGATGTCGTAGGACGTGAATGAGGGTGACGTCCTCGCATCATCACCAACCAGAGAGCATTGCCTAAGGGATGGGGGAGTGGTACATTTTATTCTGGCAAGTTTGGATGAGGAATCTGAAGCATTGGAGATGGACGTGGAGGCAAGGAGTCGACCGATGTCTCCAAGCTCTCCAAGAGAGGAGGAGCATGTCCTTGGAAAGGATGACACCAAAAGGGGACGGCAACAACTACAACCACCTCTAAAGCCTCGCAGGAGCAACCGTGTGCAAAGATGGACAGAAAGGTACGATGCCGACAAGGGCATTTGGACTGGGTTTGCACAAGCCTTCTTCACACAAGAGGAGCCTCAATCTGTAAAGGAAGCACTGTAGCGGAAGGATGGGGCTGAGTGGAAGGGAGCAATCAAATCTGAGCTTGCCTCCCACAAGGAGAACGGCACTAGGGAGCTGGTTAACCAGCTGAAGGGCGAGAAAATCATCGGCTCCAAGTGGATCTCCCGGAAGTAGCTCAAGAAGGAAGGGAAGGTGGATCGGTACAAGGTGCGGCTGGTGGCAAAGGGTTATGCCCAGAGAAAAGGGGAGCACTACGACGAGACCTTTACACCTGTTGCCAAGTTTGCCTCCATCTGTACTATCCTCTCGGTGGTAGCAGCACGCGACTACGAAATCCACCAAATGGACGTCAAAACAGTGTTCCTTAATGGTGACCTGGATAAGGAAGTCTACATGGAGGTGCTGGAGGGGGTGGATGCGCCCCAAGGGAAGGTATGCCGGCTTTGCAATGCGCTGTATGGACTAAATCAAGCTCTGCTCATGTGGTACCTCAAGATGGATAGTTTCATGGTTGAGCTTGGCTTCAAGCGCTTTGAGGTGGATCACAACGTGTACGTGCGTAATCAGCCGGGACTCCACCAAGCTTTTGTCCTCTGCGTTTATGACCTTATCGTTGTGTCTTTGGATGAGGGGGAGCTCAAGAGCCTGAAACAACAGCTTGGTGGTCGGTTCAATATGGCAGACATGGGCGAGCTTGAGTACTACCTGGGCATCACCATCAAGAGGGACTGCAAAGCACGCACGATGGAGATGGGTCAAGAAACACATGTGCCAGAGGTGCTCCGCCACTGCAACATGGAGGAGTGCAACCCCATCGGCACACCTATGATAACGATATGTGAGCTGAGCTTGAGCATGGGCCCGAGCACGAAGGATGAGAAGGAGGAGATGGCTGGAGTACCATACTATTCTGCAGTTGGAAGCATAATGTATGCCATGGCGGCGACGCGGCTTGACCTTGCCTTTGCTAAAGGACAAGTGAGCCACCATGTTGCTGATCCGGGGCCGCTACATTGGCAAACGGTGAAGAGAATCCTCCGCTACTTGAAGGCAACGACACATTCGTGACTTGCCTTTGGAGGGCGAGCCCGGAATGATTCCCTCGAGTTGGTTGGCTACTCTGATGCTGACTGGGCAGGTGACCTTGATGACCGCAAGTCAACATCAGGCTATGATTTTGTGCTGGGTGGTGTAGCGGTGTCTTGGGGAGACCGGAAGCAGGACAGTGTGGCTCTATCTAGTACTGAGGCGGAGTGTATTGCGCTTGCGGAAGCCGCAAACGAGGCACTATGGCTGCGACAATTGCTCAAGGAGATTGGAGTGACGCAAAAGAAGCCAATAACACTCAGTGTTGATAACATGAGTGCCATCAACCTGACCAAGAACCCTGTGCTACATCAGAGGACCAAGCACATAGAGATTTGGCATCACTTTACACGTGACCTCGTTGTAAAGGGTGATGTGGTGCTCGTGCACTGTGGCACAATCCACATGCTTCCTGATGCCATGACAAAGGCACAACCCAAGGACAAACATGATGATACTTGCATGGAGCTTGGGCTTTCCGAAGCCTCTTGAGTTGCAGGTTGAGCATGGACAACTGCCATGGGTGATGCGCAAGGGGGAGATTGTTGGAGTGATGCTCCTCACCATGGCAGGAGTGACTCCAAAAAGGAAGACCAAAAAAGACAAGACGTAGTGGTATAGTTGTTAGTGGTGTCCACCTATAGAGGCAAGGACCCGGGTTCAAGTCCCACAAGATGAATTTCTTTCTTGCCTCAAGGGAGGTGGAAAATACATGCCAGGAAGCTAGCTCAAACTCCACAATTGGTCCTTAAGGTTCTAGAAGGCCATGTGAGGGTCTAGGAAGGTGGCACACCTTCTAGAAGAAATGAGTTGTCCTTCAAGGCATCTAGAAGTGTCTTGGCCTTCTGGATACCTTGCCTCATACTAGAAGCAAGCTGAGGAATCTAGGAAGGGGCAGAAGCTTCTAGAGGAAGGAAGGGATGCCTTCCTAGGTGGGAAAAGGGAAAGCCTACCAAGGGCCACTCTAGAAGCCATAGAATCGGCTAGGAAGCTCCAAATCTGCCATGTTTTGGTGTTCTTGAAAGCTTATATCAGTGGCCAAAAGATGCCAATACTTGTGAGCCTTGATCAAGTGTTCATTCCCAGTCAATTGAGGCCAAAACTATTGCCACACTCTCCAACCAGTTTTCTTCCATCCCTGGATCTATTTGCCTCAATAGTTTCAGTCTCTCCAAAACGAGTTGGTGGTGTGAACCAGCCACTGCTAGGGACCCTCCAGGGTGCACACTCACCCTCTGAGCCAGCATCAACAATCTATAAAATAATTGTAGTAGCCTTAGGTGAGCCCTAGTACAGTGTGCCTTTGCTTTGATTAGATCGCGTGAGGTTTCACAGCCCCTACGTGCAGTGCTGTGTGTTCACCCACCATTTGTGGGTGGGATTGGGGGAAACAGGGTCAATCGAAAATGCATTGATGAGCCGTAAACTGTTTCTAGTTTCCTTAGGAGGGCCCTAGTTTGCTGTGCCTTAGCTTTGATCAGATCCCTTGTGGTTTCACAGCCTAGGTGAAGTGCTGTGTATCAACCAACCATTTTTTTGTTGGGATCAATGGAATCAGGGTCAGACGGAAACAGATGAACAAGCTCTTAAATCCTTGTAGTAGCGTTGGCCGAGCCCTAGTACACACTGCCTTTGCTTTGATTGAATCCCCTATGGTTTCAAAGCCCCTAGGTGCCATGCTATGTATGCACGCACCATGTTTCCGGAGATATCAGCGAATTGCGATGAATCGAAAAGGATTGACGAGAGGTAAGTGTTTTCTAGTAGCCTTAGGCGAGTTGTAGTACACAATGCCTTTGCTTTGATTAAATCATGTGTGGTTTCATGGCCCCTAGGTGCAGTGTCCTGTGCACACCCACCATTTTTCTTCTGGGATTGGCGGAATCATAGACAGCCGGAAACGGATCAATGAGCTGCAAAATGCTTGTAGTAGCGTTAGGCAAGCCCTAGTACACTGTGCCTTTGCTTTCATTAAATCCCCCATGGTTTCACAACCCCTAGGTGGAGTGTTGTGGGCGCACCCACGATTTTTCCGGTGGCATTGGCGCAATGAGGATCAATTCAAAGCAGATTGATGAGACGTAAAATATTTTGAGTAGCCTTAGGCAAGCCCTAGTACACTGTGCCTTTGCTTTGATTTAATCCCCTCTGGTTTCATAGCCCCTAGGTGCAATGCTGTGCACCCACCTACTATTTTTTCCAGTGGGATCAAGGGAATCAAGGTCAGTGGAAACAGATTAAGCAGTCATTTAATGCTTGTAGTACCCCTAGGTGAGCCCTAGTACACCATGCCTTAGCTTTGATTAAATCTCCGGTGGTTTCACGGCCCCTAGGTGCAAAGCTTTGTGCGCACCCACCATTTTTCCAGTGGGATCAGCAGAATCAGGGTTAGTCAGAAACAGATCAACAAGTAGTTAAATGCTTGTAGTAGCATTAGGCGAGCCCTAGATCTCTCTGCCTTTGCTTTGATTACATCCCCTGTCGTCTCAGAGCCCCTAGGTGCAGTGATATGTGCGCACCCACCATTTTTCCAGTGGGATCGGTGGAATCAGGGTCAATCGGAAACAGATCAACGACCCGTAAAATGTGTCCAGTAGCCTTAGGTTAGGCCTAGTACACTGTTCTTTTTCTTTGATTCAATCCCTTGTGGTTTCGCAGCCCCTAGGTGTAGTGGTGTGTGCGCACCCACCATTTTCCAAATGGGATCTGCGGAATGATGGTCAATTTGAAACGGATCAACGTGCCGTAAAATGTTTCTAGCAGCCCTAGGGAGGCTCTAGTACACTTTTCCTTTGGTTTGATTAGATCCCTTGTCGTTTGACAGCCCCTAGGTGCATTGTTCTGTGCGCACCCACGATTTTTCTAGTGGGATCGGCGGAGTCAAGGTCAAGCGCAAACGCATTGACGAGCCGTAAAATGTTTCTAGTAGCCATATGCAGGCTTTAGTACACTGTGCCTTTGCTTTGATTAAATCTTCTGTGGTTTCACAGCCTCTAGGTGTAGTGCTGTGGGTGCACCTTCTATTCTTCTGGTGGGATCGGCGGACTCAGGGTCAATGAAAAACAGATTGATGAGCCATAAAATGATTGTAGTAGCCATAGGCGGGCCCTGGTACACTCAGCATTTGCTTTCATTACATCCCCTATGGTTTAGCAGCCCCTATGTGCAATGCTGTGTGCGCACCAGATGTTTTTCTAGTGAGAATCAGGGTCAATCAGAAACGGAACGACGAGCCATGAAAATTTCATAGAACTCTTCAGCAAGCCATGGTACACTGTCCCATTGCTTTGCTGAAATCCCTTGTGGTTTCAAGGCCCCTAGGTGTAGTGTGGTGTGCGCACCCACCATTGTTCCGTTGGGATTGGCGCAATCCGGGTCAATAAGAAATGGATCAACGAGGTGTAAAATGTTTTTTGGAGCCTTAGGCGGGCCCTAGTACACTGTGCCTTTGTTTTGATGAAATCCCTTGTGGTTTCACAGCCCCTAGGTGTAGTGTCGTGTGTGCACCCACCGTTTTTCTCGGGAATTGGGGGAATGAGGGCAAATTGGAAACAGATCAAAAAGCCATAAAATGATTCTAGTAACATTAGGCAAGCCCTTGTACACCGTGCCTTTGCTTTGATGTAGTCACTTGTGGTTTCACAGTCCCTAGGTGCAATGCTTCGTGTGTACCCACCATTTTCCCAGCTGGATAGACTGAATCTGGGTCAATCAGAAACGGATCAATGAGTCGTAAAATGTTTCTAGTAGCCTTAGGCGAGCCCTCGTACACTATGCCTTTGCTTTGATTAAAATCCCCCCTGGTTTCACAACCCCTAGGTGCGGTGCTGCATTTCCACCCACCATTTTTGCGGTGGAATCGGCAAAATGAGGGTTAATGAGACACGGATCCATGAGCCATAAGATGTTTTTAGTAGCCCCAGACAAGACCTAGTACACTGTACCTTTCCTTTCATTTAACCCCCTTTGGTTTCACAGCCCCTATGTGCAGTGCTGTGTGAGCACCCATCATTTGTCCGGTGGGATCGGCAGAATTAGGGCTAATCAGAAACGGATCAACAAGCCAGAAACTGCATGTAGTAGCCTTAGGCATGCCCTGCTACACTTTGTTTTTGCTTTGATGGAATCCCTTATGGTGCACAGCCTATAGGTGCAGTGGTGTGTGCGCACCCATCATTTTCCGGTGGAATCAGTGGAATCGGGCTCAATCGGAAATGGATTGGCAAGCCGTGAAATGCTTCTAGTAGCCGTAGGCGAGCCCAAGTACACTGTGCCTCTGTTTTGATTAAATCCCCCATGGTTTCACAGCTCCTAGGTGCAATGTTGTGTGTGCACCCACCATTTTTGGGGTGGAATCCGCAGAATCAGGGTTTATCAGAAACTGATCGACGAGCCAGTTAAATGTTTCTAGTAGCCTAGGGCGAGCCCTAGTACACTTTGCCTCTACATTGCTTAAATACCCCGTGGTTTCACAGCCTCTAGGTGCAGTGCTATGTGTGTATCCTCCATTTTTCAAGTGGAATCGACGGAATGAAGGTCAATTGGAAATGGATGAAGGTTCCGTTAAATGATTCTAGTAGCCTTTGGTGAGCCCTAGTACACTGTGCCTTTGCTTTGATTAACTCCCTTGTGGTTTAACAGCCCCTGGGTGCACTGTTGTCTACACACCCACCATTTTCCTAGTAGTACTGGCGGAATGAAGGTCAATCGCAAACGGATCAACGAGCTGAAGAATGTTTTTAGTATCTTTAGGCGAGACCTAGTACACTATGCCTTTGCTTTGATTAAATCCCCTATGGTTTCAATGCCTCTAGGTGCAGTGCTGTGTGCGCAGCCACCATTTCTCCGGTGGGATTGGCAGAATCAGGGTCGATTGCAAACAGATCCAAAAGTAGTAAAATGTTTCCAGTAGCCTTAGGTGAGCCCTGGTACACTGTGCATTTGCGATGATTCTATTCTCTCTGGTTTCACAACGCCTAGTTGCAGTGCTATGTGCGCACCAACCATTGTTCCGCTGGGTTCGGCGCAATCAGGGTCAACCGATAACGGATCGACAAGCCGTAAAATGTTTTTGGTATCCTAACACAAGCCAAAGTACACTGTGTGTTTTCTTTGATTAAATCCTCTGTGGTTTCCCAGCCCCTAGGTGGAGTGTTGGGTGTACACCCACCATTTTCCCTGTGAGATCGGTGGAATTAGGGTCAATCACAAACAGATCGACGATGCGTAAAATGTTTATAGTAGCCTTAGGCGAGCCCTAGTAAATTGTGCCTTTGTTTTGATTAAAGTCCCCTGTGGTTTCACAGGCACTAGGTGCAGTGCTGTGTAAGCACCGATTATTTTCTTCGGCGGGATCGACGGAATCAGGTTCAATCGGAAATTGATCGACGAGCCGTAAAATACATTTAGTAGCCTTAGGTGGGCCCTAGTACACTCTTCCTATGCTTTGATTACATCCCCTGTGGTTTCACAGCCCCTAGGTGCAGTGGTGTGTGCGCATCCACCATTTTCCCAATGTGATCAGCTGAATCAAGGTCAATAAAAAACGGATGGACAAGCCGTAAAATGTTTCTAGTAGCCTTAGGTGAGCCCTAGTAAACAGTTCCTTTGCTTTGATTGTTTTCCTTGTGGTGTAAAAGCCCATAGGTGCTATGCTGTGTGGGCACATACCATTTTTCCAGTAGGATCACCGGAATCAAGGTCAATCGGAAACAGATCCACAAGCTGTAAAATTTTTCAATTATACCTAGTACATTGTGCATTTACTTTGATTAAATCCCATGTGTTTTCACTGCCCTTAGGAGCAGTGTTGTGTGGACACCAACCATTTTTCCAGTGGGCTTGGCAGAATCAGGGTCAATCATAAATGGATCAACAAACCGTAGAATGTTTCTAGTAGCCTTAGGCGGGTCCTAGTACACTATGCTTTTGCTTTTGTTAAACCCCTTGTGGTTTCACAGCCCCTAGGTGCAGTGCATTGTACGCACCCACCATTTTTTTGGTGGGATCAGCGGAATCAAGGTCAATCAAAAACAAATTCACAAGCCGTAAAAAGTTTCTACTGGCCATATGTGAGCCCTAGTACACCATTCCTTTGCTTTTATCAGATCCCTTGTGGTTTCCCAGCCCCTGCATGCACTGCTATATTTGCACACACCATTTTTCCGGTGGGATTGGCGGAATCAGTGTCAATCAGAAACAGATCAAAAAGCCGTAAAACATTTCTAGTTGCCTTAGGCAAGCTCAATTACACTATGCCTTTGCTTTGATTAAACCCCCTATGGTTTCGCAGCCCCTAGGTGCAGTGCTTTGTACGCACCCACTGTTTTCCCGGTGGTATTGATGGAATCAGGGTCAATGAGAAACAGATTGACGAGCCATAAAACATTTCTAGTAGCCTTACGCAAGCCATAGTACACTGTGCCTTTACTTTGATTAAATTCCTGTGGTATCACAGCCCTTAGGTGCTTTGTTGTGTGTGTGCACCCTCCTTTTTTCTGGTGGGACCAGTGGAATCAGGGTCAATCAAAAACGGATGGATGAGACGTAAAATGTTTTTGGTAGCCTAAGGTGAGCCCTAATACACTGAGCCTTTGCTTTGATTGAATCCCCTCTGGTTTTACAGTCCCAAGGTGCAGTGCTATGTGTGCACCAAGAAATTTTCCGGTGGGATCGGCGGAATCAGGGTCAGTGGGAAACGGATTGACGAGCTGTTAAATGTTTCTAGTAGTCTTAGGTGAGCCCTAGTACACTATGCCTTTGCGTTGATTAATTTCCTTTTGGGTTCACAGCCCCTAGGTGCAATGTTGTTTGTCCAGCCACCATTTTTCTGGTGGGATCGGCGGAAGGAGGATCAATTGCAAACGGATCAACAAGTAGTAAAAGGTTTCTAGTAGCCATAGGCGGGCCCTAGTACACTTTGCCTTTTTCTTGGATGAAATCCCTTGTGGTTTCACAACCCCTAGGTGCATTGCTGTATGTGCACCCACCATTTTTTTGGTGTCTTGAGTGAAATCAGGGTCAACCAAAAACGGATTGATGAGCCTTGAACTGTTTCTAGTAGCCTTAGGGGAGCCCTAGTACATTGTGCCATAGCTATGATTACATCTTTTGTGGTTTCACAACCCCTACTTGCAGTGATGTGTGCGTACCCACGATGTTTCCGGTGGGATCTGCGGAATGAGGGTCAGTCGGAAATGGATCAACGAGCTATAGAATGCTTATAGTAGCCTTAGGTGAACCCTAGTGCACAGTGCCTTTGCTTCTATTAGATCCCTTGTGGTTTAACAGCCTCTAGGTGTAATGCGATGTGCACACTCGCCATTTTCCCAGTGGGATCGGTGGAATCAGGGTCAGTCCAAAACAGATCAACAAGCCATGAATTTTTTCTGGTAGCCTTAAGCGAGCCCTAGTACAGTGTACCTTTCCTTTGATTAAATCTCCTATAGTTTGACAGCCTGTAGGTGCAGTGCTGTGTGCGCACCAACCATTTTTCCGGTGGGATCAGCGGAAACGGATCCACGAGCTGTGAAATGTTTCTAATAGCCATAGGCAAGCCCTAGTACACTGTGCATTTGCTTTGATGAGATCCCTTGTGGTTTTGTAGCCCTTACGTGTAATGTTGTGTATGCACCCACTATGTTTCTGGTGTGATCGACGGAATCAGGATCAAATGCAAACGGATCAACAAGCAAAAGTGTTTCTAGTAGCCTTATGTGGGCCCTTGTAGACTGTGCCTTTGCTTTGATTAAATCTTCTTTTGTTTCACAGCCCCGAGGTGCAGTGTGTGCACCCACCATTTTTCTGGTGGGATAGGCGGAATCAGGACCAATCATAAATGGATTGACAAGCCGTAAAATGATTCTAGTCGCCTTAGGCGAGCCCTGGTACACTGTGCCTTTGCTTTGATTGAATGCCCCATGGTTTCAGAGCCCCTAGGTGCAGTGTTGTGTGCACACCTACCATTTCTCCGATGGTATCAGCAGAATCAACATCAATGGGGAACAGATTGACGAGCTATAAAGTGTTTCTAGGAGCCTGAGGCGAGCCCTCGTACACTGTTTCTTTGCTCTGATTAAATCCCTTGTGGTCTCACAGCCCATGGGTGCACTGCAGTGTGTGCACCCATCATTTTTTGGCTGGGATTGACGGAATCGGGGTCAATTGGAAACGTATTCACAAGCCGTGAACTGTTTCTAATAGCCTTAGGCGGGCCCTAGTACAGTGTGCCTTGGCTGATATTCAATCCCCTGTGGTTTAACAGCGTCTAGGTGCAGTGCTGTGTGCCCATGCACTATTTCTGGTGGCATCGGCGGAATCAGGGTCATTCGGAAACAGATCAAGGAGCCGTAAAATACTTGTAGTAGCCTTAGGCCAGCCCTAGTACACTATGCCTTGGCCATGACGACATCCCCTATGGTTTAAAAACCCCTGGGTGTAGTGCTATGTGCGCACCCACCATTTTTCCTATTAGATCAACGGTATCAGGGTCACTGAGAAACAGATTAACAAGACGTTAAATGCTTGTAGTAGCCTTAGGCGAGGCCTAGTACATGGTGCGTTAGCTTTGATTAGATCCCCTGTGGTTTGAAAATCCCTTGGTGCAGCGCTGTGTGTGCACCCACCATTTTTCCAGTGGGATTGGCAGAATCAGGATTAATTGGAAAAGGATTGACGAGCCGTAAAATATTTCTAGTAGCCTTTGGCGAGCTGTAGTACACTGTGCCTTTGCTTTGATTAAATCCCTCATGGTTTCATGGCCCATATGTGTAGTGTTCTGCGCACACCCGCAAATTTTCTGGTGGGATCGGCGGAATCATGGTCAATCAAAAACACATGGATGAGCCGTAAAAAGATTCTAGTGGCCTTAGGCAAGCCCTAGTACACTGTGCATTTGCTTTGATTAGATCCCTTGTGGTTTCACAGCCCCTAGGTGCAGTGGTGTCTGCGCACCCACCATTTTCCAGATGGGATCTGCATTATCAGAGTCAATTTGAAATGGATCAACGAGTCCTAAAATGTTTCTAGTATCCTTAGGGAAGCCCTAGTACACAGTACCTTTGCTTTGATTAAATCCCCTATGGTTTCACTGCCTCTAGATGAAATGCTGTGTGTGCACAAACCATTTTTGCGAACAGATTGGCAGAATGAGGGTCGGTCGGAAACGGATTGATGAGCCGTATAATGTTTCTAGTAGCCTTAGGCAAGCCCTAGTACACTGTGCCTTTGTTTTGATTGAATCCCCTGTGGTTTGATAGCCCCTAGGTATAGTGTTTTATGCGCACCCACCAATTTTCCGGTGGGATTGGCAGAATCAGCGTCAATCGCAAATGGATTGATGAGCCATAAAATGATTCTAGTAGCCTTGGGCGGGTCATGGTACACTGTGCCTTAGCTTTGATTAGATCCCTCGTTGTTTCATAGCCCGTAGCTGCAGTGCTGTGTGCACACCCACCATTTTTTTGGTGGGATCGGCTGAATGAGGGTCGGTCATAAACGGATCAACGAGTGATAAAATTCTTGTAGTAGCCTTAGGCAAGCCCTAGTACACTGTGCCATTGCTTTGATTGAATCCCCTATGGTTTCACAGCCCCTAGGTTCACTGCAGTGTACGCACCCACCATTTTTCCAGTGGGCTCGACGGAATCTAGATCATCTGGAATCCTACAAGCCATAAAATATTTCTAGTAGCCTTAGGCAAGCCCTAGTACACTGTGCCTTTCCTTTGGTTAGATCCCTTGTGGTTTCACAGCCCGTACGTGCAGTGTTGTGTGCGCACCCACCAGTTTTCTGGTGCGATCCGTAGAATCAGGGTCATTCGGAAACGGAACGACGAGCCACAAAATGTTTCTAGTAGCCTTAAGCAAGCCCTAGTACACTATGCCTTTGCTTTAGTTAAATCTATAGTGGTTCTAGAGCCCCTAGGTGAAGTGCTGTGTGCACACCCACCATCTTTCTGATGGGATCGGCAGAATCAAGGTTTATCAAAAACAGATTGACGAGGCGTGACATGCTTCTAGTAGCCTTCGGCGGACCCTAGTATACTGTGCCTTTGTTTTTCATTGAATCCCTTGTGGTTTCACAGCCCCTAGGTGCAGTGATATGTGTGGACCCACCATTCTCCCACGGGATTAGAATAATGAGGGTAAATCAGAAACAGATTGATGAGCCTTGAAATGTTTCTAGTAGCCTTATGCAAGCCCTACTACACTGTGCTTTTGCTTTGATGAAATCCCCTGTGGTTTCACAGCCCCTAGGTGCAGTGCTATGTGTGTACCCACCGTTTTTCCGGTGGAATCCACATAATCAGGGTCAATTGGCAACGGATCAATGAGCCGTAAAGTGTTTCTAGTAGCCTTAGGTAAGCCCTGGTACACTGTGCCTTTGCTTTGGTTAAGATCCCCTCTGGCTTCACAGCCCCTGGGTGCATGCTTTATGGCCTCCTACCATTTTGGTGGTGGGATCGGCGGAATTAGGGTCAATGAGAAACGGATCAATGAGGCATAGTATTTTTCTAGTATCCTTATGAAAAACCTAGTACATTGTGCCCTTGCTTTCATGAAATCTCCTGTGGTTTCACAACCCCTATGTCCAGTGCTGTGTGCGCACGCACCATTTTTTTGTTGGGATCGTCAGAAAAAGGGTCAATCACAAGCAGATTGATGAGCTGTAAAATGTTTCTAGAAGCCTTAGGCGGGCCCTAGTCCACTTTTCCTTAGCTTTTATGAAATCCCCTATGCTCTCACAACCCATAGGTGCAGTGCTGTGTACGCACCAACCACTTTTCCCGGTGGGATCGACAGCATCACGGTCAGTCAAAAATGGATCCAGGAGCTGTTGAATATTTCTAGTAGCCTTAGGCGAGGTGTAGTACATTGTGCCATTGCTTTGATTTAATCCCCAGTGGGATCACAGCCCCTATGTGTAGTATTGTCTGGACACCCACCATTTTTTGGTGGGATCGGTGGAGGCAGGGTCACTCCGAAACCAATTGATAAGTCATAAAATGTTTCTAGTAGCCCTAGGTGTGCCCTAGTACACTGTGCCTTAGCTCAGATTGAATCCCTTGTGGCTTCATAGCCCCTAGATGGAGAGCTGTGTGCGTACCCAGCATTTTTTTGGTGGGATTGGCGGAATTAGGATTAGTCAGAAACGGCTCAAGGAATCCTAAAGTGCTTGTTGTAGCGTCAGGCAAATGGTTTGCCTGAGGTGATTTAATCAAAGTAAAGGCACAGTGAACTAGGGTTTGCCGCAAACCCTAGTTCACTGTGCCTTTCCTTTGATTGAATCACCTATGGTTTCACAGCCCGTACGTGCAGTATTGTGTGCGCACCTGCCATTTTTCCAGTGGGATCAGGAGAATCAAGATCAGTCGCAAACAGATTGACAAGCTGTAAAATGTTTCTAGTAGCCTTAGGCAAAACCTAGTACTCTGTGCCTTTGCTTTGATGAGATCCCCTGTGGTTTCACAACCTTTATGCAGTGCTGTACGGCACCCTCCATTTTGCCGTTGGGATCTCCGAAATCAGGGTCGATTGGAAACATATCGACAAGCCATAAGATGTTTCTGGTAGCCTTAAGTGAGCCCTAGTACACTATGCCTTTGCTTTGATTAAATCTCTTGTGGTTTTACATTCCCTAGGTGCAGTGCTGTGTGTGCACCCACCATTTTCCGGCGTTATCGGCGCAATCAGGGTCAATGGGAAATGGATCAAGGAGCCATAAAATGTTTCCAGTACCCTTAGGTGGTCCCTAGTACACTGTGCATTTGTTTTGATTAGATCCCTTGTGGTTTCACAGCATCTAGGTGTAGATCTATGTGTGCACCCACCATCTTTTTAGTGGGATCAACAAAATCAGGGTTAATTGAAAACTGATCAACAAGCTGTAAAATCTATCTAGTAGCCTTAGGCAAGCCCTAGTACACTGTGCCTTTGCTCTGATGAAATCCCCCATGGTTTAACTGCCCCTAGGTGCAATGATATGTGTGTACCCACCATTTTTCCGGTGGGATTGATGGAATCACGGTCAATTGGAGACGGATGGATGAGTCATGAAATGCTTCTAGTAGCCTTAGGTGAGCCGTAGTACACTCCCTTGTGGTTTCACATCCCCTAGGTGTGCTGTTGTGTGCACATCCACCATTTTTCTAGTGGGATTGGCAGAATGAAGGTCAATCTCAAAAGGATTAATAAACAAAAAAACGTTTCTAGTAGCCTTAGGCAAGCCCTAGTTCACTGTGCCTTTTCTTTGATGAAATCCCCCATGGTTTCACAGGCCCTAGGTGTAGTGTTGTGTGCGCACCCACCATTTTTCCGCTGGAATCGGCAGATTCATGATCAAGCAGAAACCGATAGACGAGCTGTGAAATGTTTCCAGTAGCCTTAGGCAAGCCATAGTACACTGTGCCTTTACTTTCATTAAATGCCTTGTCGTTTCACAGCCCATAGGTGCAGTGTCGTGTGTGCTCCTACCATTTTACGTGTGGGATTAACGGAATCAAGGTCAATCAGAAACGTATTGACAAGTCGTAAACTGTTTCTAGTAGCCTTAGGCGGGCCCTAGATCAGTGTGCCTTGGCTAAGATTAGGTCCTCTATGGTTTCAGAGCCCCTAGGTTCAGTGTTGTGTGCCCACCCACCGTTTTTGGTGGGATCGGCGGAATCAGGGTCGATTGGAAACAGATCAAGAAGCCATAAAATTCTTGTAGTAGCCCGAGGTGAGCCCTAGTACACTGTGCCTTAGCTCTGATTAAATCCCTTGTGGTTTCACAATCCCTAGGTGCACTGCTGCGTGCGCACCCACCATTTTTCCGGTGCGCTTGAAGGAATCAAGATCAATTGGAAACTGACGAGCCGTAAAATTTTTCCAATAGCATTAGTAGAGCCCTAGTACACTGTGCATTTGCTTTGATGAAACCCCTTGTGGTTTCACAGCCCCTACGTCCAGTGATGTGTGCGCACCCACCAGTTTTCTGGTGGGATCCGTGGAATCAGGGTCAATCGGAAACGGAACGACAAGCCATGAAATGTTTCTAGTAGCCTTAAGCAAGCCCTAGTACACTATGCCTTTGCTTTGATTAAACCCACTGTGGTTTTAGAGCCCTAGGTAAAGTGCTGTGTGCAAAGCCCCCATTTTTCCCATGGGATCGGTAGAATCAAGGTCAATTGAAAATGGATTGACGAGCCGTGAAATGCTTCTTGTAGCCTTTGGCGGGCCCTAGTACACTGAGCCTTTGTTTTGATTCAATCCCTTGTGGTTTCACAGCCCCTAGGTAATGTGCCGTGTATGGACCCACCATTTTTCCAGGGGATCAGCGGAATGAGGGTAAAACAGAAACAGATTGATGATCCATGAAATGTTTCTTGTAGCCTTAGGCAAGCCCTAATACACAGTGCTTTTGCTTTGATGAAATCCCCTGTGGTTTCACAATCCATAGGTGCAGTGCTATGTCTGTATCCACAAATTTTCCGGTGGGATTGATAGAATCAGGGTCAATCGGAAATGGTCAAATGAGCCATAAAATGTTTCTAGTAGCCTTCGGTGAGCCCTAGTACACTGTACCTTTCCTTTGGTTAGAATCCCCTCTGGTTTTATAGCCCCTTGGTGATGTGCTTGGCGGTGGGATTGGCGGAATCACGGTCAATCAGAAACGGATCGAAGAACCATAAAATTACTCTAGTAGCCTTAGGCAAAACCTAGTACACTGTGCCCTTGCTTTCATTAGATATCCTTTGGTTTCACAACTCCTAGGTGCAGTGCTGTGTGTCCACGCACCATTTTCCCGTTGGGATTGCCGGGAATAGGGTCAATTGCAAGCGGATTGAAGAGCCGTAAAATGTTTCTTGAAGCCTTAGGTGGGCCCTAGTCCACCGTGCCTGTGCTTTGATTGGATCCCCTATGGTTTCACAACCCCTAGGTACAGTGTTGTGTGCGCATGCAACATTTTTCCGGTGGGATTGACAGAATCAGGGTCAGTAAAAAATGGATCCAGGAGTTGTTGAACGTTTCTAGTTGCCTTTGGCAAGCTGTAGTACACTGTGCCTTTGCTTTGATTTCATCCCCTGTGGGTTCACAGCAGCTAGGTGCAGTGTTGTGTGTGCACCCACCATTTTTCTGGTGGGATCGGTGGAAGCAAGGTCAATCTGAAACCGATTGACGAGTCTTAAAATGTTTCTAGCAGCCTAAGGGGTGCCCTAGTACACTGTGCCTCAGCTTTGATTGAATAATTTGTGGCTTCATAGCCCCTAGGTGCAGAGCAATGTGCGCACCCAACATTTTTCTGGTGGGATTGGCAAAATTAGGGTCATTCGGAAATGGATCAACGAGCCCTAAACTGCTTGTAGTATCCTTAGGCAAACCGTTGTTCACTGTCCCTTTGCTTTGATTAAATGCCCTGTGGTTTCACAAACCCTACATGCAATGCTGTGTGAGCACCCACCATTTTTCCAGTGGGATCAGGAGAATCAGGAGCAATCAGAAACAGATTGACGAGCTGTTGAATGTTTCTTGTAGCCTTAGGCAAAACCTAGTACTCTGTGCCTTTGCTTTGAATAAATTCCCTTTGGTTTCAAAGCCCCTAGGTGAAGTGCTTTGTGCGCACCCACCAATTCTTCCAGTGGGATCGGCAGAATCAGGGTCAATAGGAAACGGACTAACAAGCCGTAAAATGTTTCTAGTAGCCTTAGGTGAGCCATAGTACACTATGCCTTTTCTTTCATAAATTCCCCTGTTGTTTCACAACCCCTTTGTGCAGTGATGTACGGCACCCTCCAATTTTCTGTTGGGATCTGCGGAATTGGGGTCAATTGGAAACAGATCAAAGAGCCACAAAATGATTCTAGTACACCGTGCCGTTGCTTTGATTAAATCTCTTGTGGTTTTACATTCCCTAGGTGCACTGCTGTGTGTGCACCCATAATTTTTTTGGCGTGATTGGTGCAATCAAGGTCAATGGAAAACGGATCGAGGAGCCATGAAATGTTTCGAGTACCCCTAGGTGGGCCCTAGTACACTGTGCATTTGTTTTGATTAAATCCCTCGTGGTTTTACAGCCTCTCAGTGTAGAGCTCTGTGTGCACCCACCATCGTTTTGGTGATCAATGGAATCAGGATTGAATGGAAACTGATCAACAAGCTGTAGAATCTTTCTAGTAGCCTTAGGCAAGCCCTAGTTCTAGTTACTGTGCGTTTGCTTTGATTAAAATCCCCCATGTTTTCACAGCCCCTAGGTGCAGTGTTGTGTGCTCATCCACCATTTTTACGGTGGTATCGGCAGAATCAAGATCAACCTGAAACCAATAGACGAGCTATAAAATGTTTCTAGTAGCCTTAGGCAAGCCCTAGTACACTGTGCCTTTTCTTTCATTAAATCCCTTGTCGTTTCACAGCCCATAGGTCCAGTGCTGTGTGTGCTCCCACCATTTTACGGGTGGGATTGACGGAATCAAGGTCAATCAGAAACGTATTGACAAGCCGTAAACTGTTTCTAGTAGCATTAGGCGGTTCCTAGAACATTATGCCTTGGCTGAGATTAAGTTCTCTGTGGTTTCATAGCCCCTAGGTGCTGTGCTGTGTGCCCACCCACCATTTCTGGTAGGATCGGCGGAAGCAGGGTCATTTGGAAACAGATCAAGAAGCCATGAAATGCTTGTAGTAGCCTTAGGCAAGCCCTAGTACACTGTGCCTTAGCTTTGATGAAATCCCCTGTGGTTTCACAACCCGTAGGTGCACTATTGTGTGCGCACCCACAATGTTTCTCGTGGGATTAGGGGAATCAATGTCACTCAGAAACACATTAACAAGCCGGTAAATGTTTTTAGTAGCCTTAGGCGAGCCCTTACATACTGTGCCTTTGCTTTGATGAAATCCCCTATTGTTTGACAACCCCTAGGTGCAGTGCTGTGTGCCCACCCACGGTTATTCCAGTGGGATTGGCGGGATCAGTATCAATCAGAAAAGGATGAACAAGCCATAAAATGATTTTCGTAGCCTTTGGCAAGCCGTAGTACACTGTGTCTTTCCTTTGATAAATTCCCGCTTGGTTTCATGGCCCCTTTGTGTAGTGTTGTGTATGCACCCATCACTTTCCCGGTGGGATTGGCGGAATTACGGTCAATCGGAAACTGATCAAAGAGCTGTAAAATGTTTCTAGTAGCTTTAGGCTAGCCCTAGTTTACAGTGCCTTTGCTTTGGTTAAATCCCTTGTTGTTTCACAGCCCCTAGATGTAGTGGTGTGTGCGCACCCACCATTTTCCCGATGGGATCTGCAGAATCAAGGTCAATTTGAAACAGATCAACAGGCTGTAACATTTTTCTAGTAGCCTTACGCAAGCACTAGTACACTGTGCCTTTGCTTTCATTAAATTCCCTATGGTTCCAGTGCCTCTAGGTGTATTGCTGTGTGCGCACCAACCAGTTTTCCAGTGGGATCGGCATAATAAGGGTGAGTGAAAAACAGATCCATGAGCTGTAAAATATATCGAGAAGCTTTAAGCGAGCCTTAGCACACTGTGCTCTGCTTTGATTACATCCCCTGTGGTTTGACAGCCCCTACATGTAGTGTTGTGTGCACACCCACTAAATTTCTGGTGAGATCGCCAGAGGCAATGTCAATCGCAAACGGACTGATGAGCCATGAAATGATTCTAGTAGCCTTGGGCAGCCGTGGTACACTATGCCTTAGCCCCTAGGTGCAGTGTTGTGTGCAAACCCACCATTTTTTGTGTGGGATCGGCGGAATCAGGGTCAGTCAGAAAATGATCAACGAGGCGTAAAATGCTTGTAGTAGCCTTAGGCAAGCCCTAGTACACTGTGCCTTTGCTTTGACAAAATCCCCTATGGTTTCACAGCCCCCAGGTGTAGTGTTGTGTGTGCACCCACCATTTTTCTGGTGGGATTGACGGAATCAGGCTAAATCAGAAACTGATTGACGAGCCGTGAAACGTTTCCAGTAGCCTTAGGCAAGTCCTTGTACACTCTGGCTTTGCTTTGATTACATCCCTTGTGGTTTTACAGCCCGTACGTGTAGTGCTGTGTGCGCACCCACCATTTTTCTGGCGGGATCCAGGGAATGAGGGTCAATCGGGAACGGAACAACGAGCCATAAAATGTTTCTCGTAGCCTTAAGCAAGCCCTAGTACACTATGCTTTTGCTTTGATCAAATCCATTGTGCTTTCAGAGCCCCTAGGTGCAGTGCTGTGTGCGCACCTACCATTTCTCCGCTGCGATCGGCGGAATCAGGATCAATCAAAAACGGGTCGATGAGGCGTGAAATGGTTCTAGTAGCCTTAAGCCGGCCCTTGTACACTGTGCCTTTGTTTTGGTTAGATCCCTTGTGATTTCACAACCCCTGGGTGCAGTGCCGTGTGTGCACCCTACATTGTTTTAGGGGATCTGCAGAATGAGGGTAAATCGGACACAATCAATGAGCTGTGAAATACTTCCAGTAGCCTTAGGCGAGCCCTAGTACACTTTGCCTTTGCTTTGATTACATCCCCTATGGTTTCACTGCCCCTAGGTGCAGTGCTATGTGTGTACCCACCACTTTTCTGGTGGGATTGACGGAATTAGGGTCAATCAGAAACGGATCAATGAGCCATACAATGTTTCTAGTAGCCTTACGCAAGCCCTAGTACACTGTACCTTTGCTTTGATTGAAGTTCCCTTCAGTTTCACAGCCCCTAGGTGTAGTGCTTTATGTCCACCTACCATTTTTGCGGTGGGATTGGCGGAATTAGGGTCAATCAGAAACGGATCCACAAGCCATAGAATGTTTCTAGTAGCCCTAGGCAGAACCTAGTACACTGTGCCTTTTGTTTCATTGAATCACCTTTGGTTTCATAGCCCCTAGGTGCAGTGCTGTGTGCGGACCCACGATTTTTCTGTTGGGATCGCCGGAGAAGGGTCAATCGGAAGCAGGTTGACGAGCCATAAAATTTTTCTAGAAGCCTTAGGCGGGCCCTTGTATACTATGCCTTTCTTTTAAATGACTCTTCTGTTGTTTCAGAGCCCTTAGGTGCAGTGATGTGTGCACACCAACCATTTCTCCGGTGGGACTGTCAAAATCAAGGTCAGTCAAAAAGGGATCCATGAGCCATTGAATGTTTCTGGTAGCCTTAGGCGAGGTGTAGTACACTGTGCCTTTGCTTTGATTAAACTCCATGTGGGTTCACAGCCCCTAGGTTCAGTGTTGTGAGCATTTTTCCGGTGGGATCGGTGCATGAAGGGTCAATCAAAAATGGATTGACGATCCATAAATGTTTTCTAGTAGCCTTAGGTGGCCCTTAGTATATTGTGCCTTAGCGTTGATTGAATCCCTTGTGGCTTCATAGCCCATAGGTGCAGTGCTGTGTGCGCACCTAGCATTTTCCTGCTGGGACCGACAGAATTAGGGTCAGTCGGAAACGGATAAATGAGCCGTAAACTGCTTATAGTAGCCTTAGGTGAGCCCTAGTACACTGTGCCTTTGCTTTTATTAATTCCCCTGTGGTTTTATAGCCCGTACGTTTAGTGCTGTGTGTGCACCCACCATTTTTCCAGTGGGATCTGGAGAATCAATTTCAATCGGAAACAGACTGATAAGCTGTAAAATGTTTCTAGTAGCCTTAGGCAAAACCTAGAACACTGTGCCTTTGCTTTGATTAAATCCCCTTTGGTTTCACTGCCCCTAGGTGCAGTGCTGTGTGCGCACCTACCATTTTTTCTGATGGGATTGGTGGAATCAGGGTCAATGGGAAACGAATTGACGATCCGTAAAATTTTTCTAGTAGACTTAGGTGAGCCTTAGTACACTATGCCTTTGCTTTGATGTAATCCTCCGTGGTTTCACAACCCCTTTGTGCAGTGCTATACGACAACCTCCATTTTTTGGTGGGATCCGTGGAATCAGGGTGAATTGGAAACAAATCGATGATCCATAAGATGTTTCTTGTAGCCTTAAGCGGGCCCTAGTACACTGTGCCTTAGCTTTGATTAAACCCCTTTTGGTTTTACAGCCCCTAGGTGCAGTGTTGTGTGTGCACCCACCATTCTCCCTGTGGGATCAGCGCAATCAGGGTCAATTGGAAACATATTGACGAGCCATAAAATGTTGCTAGTAGCCTTAGGCAGGCCCTTGTACACTGTTCCTTTTTCTCAATTAAATCCCTCATGGTTTCACAGCCTCTAGGTGCAGTACTGTGTGTGCACCTACCATCTTTCTGGTTGGATCAGCGGAATTAGGGTTAATCAAGAACTGATCAACCAGTCCTTAAATATTTCTAGTAGCCTTAGGCAAGGCCTAGTACACTGTGCCTCTGCTTTTATTGTCCCTTGTGGGTTTACAGCCCCTAGGTGCACTGTTGTGTGCACACCCACCTTTTTTCTAGTGGGATTGACAGAATCAAGGTCAATCGCAAACGGATCAATGAGCCAAAAAATGTTTCTAGTAGCCTTATGCAAGCCATACTTCACTGTGCCTTTGCTTTGATCAGATCCCCTATGGTTTCACAGCCTCTAGGTGCAGTGTTGTGTGCGCACCCACCATTTATCGGGTGGCATCAACGGAATGAGGGTCGATTGGAAATGGATCCACAAGCTGTGAAATGTTTCTAGTAGCCTTAGGTCAGGCCTGGTACACTATGCATTTGCTTTCATTAAATGCCATGTGGTTTCACAACCCCTAGGTGCAGTGGTATGTGCACACAAACCATTTTTTTGGTGGGATTAGAGGAATCAGGGTCAATCCCAAACGGATCAACGAGCCGTAAAATATTTCTGGTATCTTTCAGAAAGCCCTAGTTTACTGTGACTTTGCTTTGATTTAAACCCCATGTGGTTTCGCAGCTGCTATGTGCACTGCTGTGTGTGTTTCCATCACTTTTCCAGTGGGATGGGCGGAATCAGGGTCAATCCAAAACGGATTGACAAGACGTAAAAATTTTCCAGTAGCCTTAGGCAATCCTTAGTACATTGTGCCTTTGCTTTGATGAAATCCCCTGTGGTTTCACAGCCCCTACGTGTAGTGTTGTGATTGAACCAAACATTTTCCTAGTGGTATTGGCGGAATCAAGGTCAGTTGGAAACGGCTCCACGAGCCCTAAAATGTTTCTAGTAGCCTCAGGCAAGCTCTCGTACACCGTGCCTTTGCTTTGATCAAATCCCTTGTTGTTTCACAACCCTTAGGTGCAGTGCTGTGTTTGCACCCCTTATCTTTTCCGGTAGGATCAGGGGAATCAGGGTCAATCCAAAACGGATCAATGAGCCATAAAATACTTACGCACATAAGGTGTTTCTAGTAGCCTTAGGCAAGCCCTTGTATGCTGTGCTTTTTCTTTGATTAAATCCCCTGGGGTTTCACAGCCCCTAAGTGCAGTGCTATATGCGCACCCACCATTTTCTCGGTGGGAGCGACAGAATCAGGGTCAGTCAGAAATGGATTGAAGAGCCTTGAAATGTTTCTAGTAGCCTTAGGCAGGCTCTAGTACACTATGCCTTAGCTTTGATTCAATCCCTTGTGGTTTCACAGCCCCTAGTTGCAGTGCTATGTGCGTACCCACCATTTTCCCAGTGGCTTTGGCAGACTCAGGGTCAGTTGCAAATGGATCAATGGGCCATGAAATTCTTGTAGTAGCCTTAGGCCAGCCCTAGTGTACTGTGCCTTTGCTTTGATCAAATTCCCTATGGTTTCACAGCCCCTTGATGCAGTGCTGTGTGCCAACCCATCTTTTTTCCGGTGGGATCGGCGGAATGAGGGTCAATCGGAAATGGATCAACGAGCCGCAAAATGCTTCTATTAGCCTTAGGCGGGCCCTAGTACACTGTACCTTTGGTTTGATAAAATCCCCTGTGGTTTAATAGTCCCTAGGTGCAGTGCTGTGTGTGTACCCACCACTTTTTTGATGGGATCGATGGAATCAGGGTCAATTGGAAATGGATTGACAAGCCGTAAAATGTTTCTAGTAGCCTTAGGCTAGCCCTAGTACATGGTGCCTTTGCTTTGATTAAAACACCTTGTGGTTTCATAGCCCCTAGGTGCAGTGATGTGTGTGCACCCACCATTGTTTTGGTGGGATTGGCGGAATCAAGGTCAATCAAAAACGGATCGACGAGCCGTCAGATGTGTCTAGTAGTCTTAGGCAAGCCCTGGTACACTATGCCTTAGGCAAGCCCTACAACACTTTGCCTGTGCTTTGATTAAATGCCCTGTGATTTCAAATCCCCTAGGTGTAATGCTATGTGTGCATCCAGCATGTTGCTGGTGGGATCGTCCGAATCAGGGTCAATTGGGAACGGTTTGATGAGCCATAAAATGTTTATAGTAGCCTTATGCGGGCCCTAGTATACTGTGCCTTTGCTTTCATTAAATCCCTTGTGGTTTCACAGCCCCTAGGTGTAGTGCTGTGTGCATACCCACCTTTTATTAGCTGGGACCAGCGGAACCAGGGTCAATCAAAAACGGATGGACGAGCCGTAGAATTTCTCTAGTAGCCTTTGCCGGGCCCTAATACATTGTTCCATTGCTTTGATTAAATCCCCTATTGTCTGAAAGCCTGTAGGTGCAGTACTATGTGTGCACCCTCCATTTTTCTTGCGGATTGGCAGAATCAGGGTCAATCAAAAACGGATCAATCAGCCGTAAAGTGTTTATAGTAGCCTCAGGCAAGCCCTAGTACACTGCCCCTTTGCTTTGATTGAATCCCCTATGGTTTCATAACCTCCTTTGTGAATTTCTGTGTTTACATCCACCATCATTCTAATGGGATTGGTGGAATAAGGGTCAGTCGGAAATGGATTGACGAGTCCTACAATGTTTGTAGTACCCTTGGGCAAGCCATAGTATGTTGTGCCTTTGCTTTGATTAAGTCCTTTTCGGTTTCAGAGCCCCTAGTGCAGTGCTGTGCGCACACCCACCATTTTTCTGGTGGGATTGGCGGAATCAGGGTCAATCAGAAAGAGGTCGAGGAGCCGTAAAATGCTTTTAGTAGCCTTAGGCATGCCATAGTACATGGTGCCTTTCCTTTGATAAAATCCCTTGTGGTTTTACACCGCCTAGGTGCAGTGCTTCTTGTGTACCCACCAATTTCAAGGTGGTATTGATGTTATGAGGATCAATCAAAAACAGATCGACAAGCTGTAAAATGTTTCTATTAGCCTTAGGTGAGCCATAGTACAATGTTTCCATGCTTTGATTTAATCCCATTTGGTTTCATAGCCCTTGGCTGGAGTGTTGTGTGCGCACTAACCATTTTTTCTGTAGGATCGAGGGAACAAGGGTCAATCGGAAATGAATTGATGAGCAGTAAAATGTTTTAATTAACCTTAGGTGGGCCCTAGTACACTGTACCTTTGCTTTTATTAGATACCTTGTGGTTTCACAACCCCTAGGTGCAGTGCTATGTTCACACCCACCATGTTCCCGGTCGGATTGGCAAAATGAGGGTCAATCGGAAACGGATTGACGATTAGGGAAATGCTTCTAATTGCCTAAGGCGAGCCCTAGTACACTGTGCCTTTGCTTTTGTTAAATTCCCTATGTGTCACAGCCTTTACATGCAGTGCTTTGTGTGCACTGAGCATTTTTCCAGTGGGATTGGCAGGATCAGGGTCATTCGGAAACGGATCGACAAGCTGTAAAAATATTCCTAGTAGCCTTAGGCGAGCCCTAGTATGCTGTGCCTTTGCTTTGATCAATGGGTTTGTGGTTTCACAGCCCCTAGGTGTACTGCTGTGTGCACACTTAGCATTTTTCCATTGGGATCTGCAGAATCAGGGTCAATTGCAAATGGATCGACAAGCCATACAATGTTTCTAGTAGCCTTAGGCAAGCCCTAGTACACTTTTCCTTAGCTTTGATTTAGTCCCTTGTGGTTTTCCAACCCGTTGGTGCAGTGCTGTGTGCGCACTCACCATTGTTTTGTGGGATTGGCAGAATCCGGGCCAATCAAAAATGGATTGACAAGCTGTGAAATGCTTCTAGTAGCCTTAGGCAGGCTTTAGTACACTGTGCCTTTGCTTTGTTGAAATCCTGTGTAGTTTCACAGCCCCTCAGTGAAGTACGGTGTGTGCACCCACCAATTTCTGGTGAGATTGGCAGAATGAGCGTCAATCAAAAATGGATCGATGAGCCATAAAATGCTTCTAGTAACCTTAGGCCATCCCTAGTACATTGTGCATTTGCTTTGATTAAATCCCCTCACGTTTGACATCCTCTAGGTGTAGTGCTCTTTGTGCACCCACCATCTTTCCGGTTAGATTAGCAGAATCAGGGTTAATCAGAAATGGATAGACAAGCTATGAAATGTTTCTAGTATCCTTAGGCGAGCCCTCGTACACTGTGCCTTTGCTTTGATTAAATTCCCTATGGTTTGACAAACCCTAGGTGCAGTCTTGTGTGCACACCTAGTACTTTTCTAGTGGGATCGGCGGAATCAGGGTCAATGGCAAAGGGACCAAAAAGCTGTAAAATGTTTCTAGTAGCCTTAGGAAAACCCTAGCACACTGTGCCTTTCCACCAAGCCCCTAGGTGCAGCGCTGTGTGTGCACCCACCATTTTTCCGGTGGGATCGGCAGAATCGGGATCAACTAGAACCGGATCAAAGAGCAATCAAATTATTCAAGTAGCCTTAGGTGGGCCCTAGTACACTATGCCTTAGCTTTGATTAGATCCCTTGTGGTTTTACAGCCCCTAGGTGCAGTGGTGTGTGCGCACCCACCATTTTCCGGTGGTATCGGTGGAATCAGGGTTAATCAGAAATAGATTGATGAGCACTTAAATGTTTCTAGTAGCCTTAGGTGAGCTGTAGTACACTGTGCCTTTCCTTTGATTAAATCCCCTGTGGTTTAAGAGCCCCTAGGTCTACTGGTATGTACATATCCACCAATCTTCCGGTGGGATCGGCGGACGAAGGGTCAATGTGAAACAGACAGATGAGCCGTAAAATGCTTCTAGTAGCCTTAGGCGAGCCCTAGTACACTGTGCCTTTTGTTTGATCAAATCCGCTATATAGCCCCTAGGTACAGTGTTGTGTGCGCACTCACATTTTTTAAGGTAGGATCGGCAGAATCCTGGTCAATCGGAAACACATTCATGAGCGGTGAAATGTTTCTAGTAGGCTTAGTTGAGCCCTACAAAACTATGCCGTTGCTTTGATTAATCCCCCAATGGTTTTACAGCCCCTAGGTGCAGTGCTGTGTTCGCACCCACAAATTAATCCTGTGGAATCGGCGGAATCAGGGTCAGTCGGGAACGGATCGACGAGCTGTGAGATGTTTCTAGAAGCATTAGGAGGCCCCTATACACTATTCCTTTGCTTTGATTAGATCCCTTGTGGTTTCATAGCCCTTAGGTGTAGTGCTATGTGTGCACCCACCATTTTTCCAGTGGGATCTACGAAATCAGGGTGAATTCAAAACGGATGGACAAGCCGTGAAATGTTTCTAGTAGCCGTTGGCCAGCCTTAGTATACTATGCATTTGCTGCGTTAAAATCCCCTTTGGCTTCATAGCCCCTACGTATTGTGCCGTGTGTGTATCCGACATTATTCAGGTGGGATCGGCAGAATCAATGTCAATTGGAAGCAGATTGGGGAGCCATAAAAAGTTTGTACTAGCATTAGGCAAGCCCTAGTACACTGTGCCTTTGCTTTGATTGAATCCCTCATGGTTTCACAGTTCCTAGGTGCAATGCTTTGTGTGCACCCACCATTTCTTCCGGTGGGATTGGCAGAAACGGTGTGAATGGGAAATAAATCAACGAGCCATTGTTTTTTCTAGTAGTCCAAGGCGAGCCCACGTACACTGTGCCTTTTCTTTGATTTAAACCCCTGTGGTTCACAGGCCCTAGGTGTAGTGCTGTTTGTGCACCCACCATTTTCCTGGTGGAATCGGCGGAATCAGGGTCAATCAGAAACGGATTGGCGAGTTGTAGGATGTTTCTAGTAACCTGTGGCAGGCCGTAGGACATTTTTCCTTGCTTTGATTAGATCCCCTGTGGTTTCACAACCCCTAGGTGGAACGCCGTGTGGCACCCACCATGTTTCTGGTGGGATTGGCGCAATCAAGGTCAGTCCAAAACGGATCAACAAGCAATAAAATATTTCTATTAGCCTTATGCAGGCCTTCGTACACTGTGCCTTTGCTTTGATTAAATCCCTTGTGGTTTCAGAGCCCCTAGCTGCAGTACTGTGTGTACACCAACCATTTTTCCGGTGGGATCGGCGGAATCAGGGTCAATCGGAAACGGATCAAGGAGCTGTGAAATGTTTTTAGTAGCATTAGGCAAGCCCTAAACCACTGTAACTTTGCTTTCATTCAATCCCCTGTGCTTTCAGAGCCCCTAGGTACAGTTCTGTGTGTACCCACCAGTTTAGCAGTTGGATCGACGGAATCAGGGTCAATCGCAAAGGGATTGACAAGTAGTAAAATGTTTCTAGTAGCCTTAGGCAAGCCCTAGTACACTAAGCCTTAGCTTTGATTAAATTCCCTTTGGTTTCACAACCCCTAGGTGCAGTGATGTGTGTATACCAACCATTTTCTAGTGGGATTAGCAGAATGAGGGTCAATCAAAGGATCAATGAGCCGCAAAATGCTTCTAGTAGCCATAGGCGAGCTTTAGTTCACTGTGTATTTGCTTTTGTTAAATCTCCTGTGGTTTCACAACCCCTAGGAGTAGTGCTTTGGGTGCAACCACAATTCTCCGGAGGGATCGGTGGAATCAGGGTCACTTGATAATGGATCAACAAGCCGTAAAATGTTTGTAGTAGCCTTAGGCAAGCCGTTGTACACTGTGCCTTTTCTTTGATTAAATCCCCTCTGGTTTCATAGCCCCTAGGTGCAGCGCTGTGTGCACACCCACCACTTTCATCATGGGATCGGCGGAATCGGAGTCAATTGTAAATGGATTGACGAGACGTAAATTGTTTCTAGCAGCCTTAGGTGAGCCCTAGTACTTTGTTTCTTTGCTTTTCTAAAATCCCTTCTGGTTTCATAGCCCCAAGGTGTAGTGCAGTGTGTGCACTTACCATTTTTCCGGTGGGATCGGCGGAATCCGGGTCAATGAGAAATGGATCGACCAGCCTTGAAACATTTCTAGTAGGCATAGGCAAGCCCTAGTACACAGTGCCTTTGCTTTGATTGAATCCCCTCTGGTTTCACAGCCCCTAGGTGCAGTGCTGTTTGTGCATGCACCATTTTTCTGGTGGGATGGACGGAATTAGGGTCAATCGGAAATGGATCGACAAGCTGCAAAAATTTTCTAGTAGCCTTAGGCGAGCCCTAGTACCTTGTGCCTTTGCTTTGTTGAAATTCTTTGTGGTTTCACAGCCCGTAGGTGTGATGCTCTGTGCGCACCCACCATTTTTTAGTGGGATCAGAGAAATCAGGGTCAATTGGAAACAGATCGACGAGCCGTGAAATCTTTCTTGTAGCCTGAGGTGAACCCTGATACACTGTGCCTTTGTTTTGATGAAATACCGCATGTTTTCACAGCCCCTATATGCACCGTTGTGTGTGCACCCACCATTTTCCCGGTTAGATCTGCGGAATCAGGGTCAATTGGAAACGGATTGAGGAGCCATGAAATGTTTCTAGTAGCCTAAGGCGGGTCCTAGTACAATGTGCCTTAGCTTTCGTTAATCCCTTGTGATTTCACATTACCTAGGTGCAATGCTATGTGCGCACCCACCACTTTTCTTGTGGGATTGGTGGAATCAAGGTCAATTAGAAAGGGGTCAACAACCCGTTAAATGTTTCTAGTAGCCTTAGGGGAGCCCTAGTACACTATGCCTTTGCTTTGATTAAAGTGCCTATGGTTTTACAGCCACTAGGTGTAGTGATACGTGCGCACCTACTGTTTTCCCGGTGGGATCGGCAGAATGAGGATTTATAAGAAATGGCTCAACAAGCCATGAAATTTCTTTAGTAGCCACAGGCAAGCCCTAGTCCACTTTGCCTTTTTAGTGATTAAATCCCAGGTTGTTTCACAGCCCATAGTTGCAGTGTTGTGTGTGTACCTACCAATTTCTTGGTGGGATCGGCGGAATCAAGGTTTATCGGAAATGGATAGACATGCCGTAAACTTTTTCTAGTAGCCTTAGGCGAGCCCTAGTACACTATTAATTTGCTTTGATCAAATCCCTCCTGGTTTCACAACCCCTACGTGCAGTTTTGTGTGCACACTTATCATTCTTCCTGTGGGATTAGTGGAATCAGAGTCAATCAGAAACGGATCGACAAGCTGAAAAGTCTTTCTAGCAGCCTTAGGCAAGCCCTAGTACACTTTGCCTTTGCTTTGATGAAATCCCAAATGGCTTCAGAGCCCCTTGTTGTATTGTTGTGTGCGCACCCACCATTTTTCTGGTGGGATTGGTAAAATCAGGGTCAATCAGAAACGGATTGACGATACGTAAAACTTTATTGTAGCCTTATGCAGACCCTAGTACAATGTGCCTTTGCTTTGATTAAATCCCCTATGGTTTCACAGCCCCTCAGTGTAGTGGTATGTTTGCACCCACCATTGTTTTGGTGAGATCGGCGGAATCAACGTCAATCGGAAACGAATTGACGAGCTGCAAAGTATTTCTCATAGGCCTTAGGCAAGCCCTAGTACACTGTGTGTTTGCTTTCATTGATTCTCGTGTGGTTTTACAGCCCCTAAGTATAGTGCTGTGTGTGGACCCATCATTTTTCTGGTGGGATTTGCGGAATCAAGATCAATCAGAAACGGATCGACGAGCCGTAAAATGTTTCTAGCAGCCTAAGGCGAGCCCTAGTCAACTGTGGCTTTTGTTTGATTAAATCTCTTGTGGTTTCAAAGCCACTAGTTGCAGCGTATTGTGCGCACCCACCATTTTTTCCGGTGGGATTGGCGGAATCAAGGTCCGTCGGAAACAGATCAACAAGCCGTAAACGTTTTCTAGTATCCTTAGGCAAGCCCTAGTACATTGTGCCTTTGCTTTAATGAAATCCCTTATGGTTTCAAAGCCCATTGGTTTAGTGGTGTGTGTGCACCCACCATTTTTCCGGTGCAATCAGTGGAATCTATATCAATCAAAAACTTACCGACAAGCATTAAAATGTTTTTTGTAGCCTTAGGCCGGCCCATGTACACTTTGCCTTTGCTTTAGTGAAATCCCCTGTGCTGTCAGAGCCCATCTGTGTATTGTTGTCTGCTCACCCACCATTTTCCCGGTGGGATTGAAGGAATCAGGGTCAATCAATAACGGATCGATGAGCCGCAAAATGTTTGTAGTAGGTTTATGCCGGACCTAAAACTAGGTCCTGGTTAAAGTCTCATGGTTTCACGACCCCTAGGTGCAGTGCTGTGTGTACATCCACCATTTTTCAGATGGGATCCGTGGAATTAGACTCAATTGGAGACAAATCAGTGAGCCGTGGAATGTTTCTACTAGCCTTAAGTGAGCCCTAGTACACTGTGCATTTGCTTTGATTAGATCCTCTCTAGTTTCACAACCCCTAGGTGAAGTGGTACATGTGCACCCACCACTTTTCGGGTGTGATCGGCGGAATTGGGGTCAATCCAAAATGGATTCACAAGTCGTAAATGTTTTTCTAGTAGCCTTTTGCAAGCCCTAGTACACTGTGACTTTGCTTTGATTTAATCCCCTTTGGTTTTACAGTCCCTAGGTGCACTGGAATGTGCGCAGCCACCATTTCAGCAGTTGGATGGGCAGAATCTGGGTCTATCAGAAGCGGATTGACGAGCCGTAAAAGGTTCTTAGTAGCCTTATGCGGACCCAAGTACACCGTGCCTTTTCTTTTTGATAAAATCCCCCATGGTTTCATAGCCCCTCAGTGCAGTGTTGTGTGTGCACGCACCATTTTCTGGGTGGGATTGGCGGAATCAGGGTCAACCGGAAACGGATTGATGAGCCGTACAATGTTTCTAGTATCCTTAGGCAAGCCCTGGTACACTCTGCCTTTGCTTTTATTAAATCCCTTGCGGTTTCACAGCCGCTAGGTGGAGTTCTATGTTTGTATCCACAATTTTTTTGGTGGGATTGGCGGAATCAGGGTCAATCAGAAACGAATCAACGAGTCATAACATGATTCTAGTAGCGTTAGGCAAACCATAGTACGTTGTCTCTTGACTGCATCTTCACCCATGCAGTTGAACCGAACACCTTTAGATGAGAGGCATTGGCTGTCTTTCCCAACCATGCTTCCTGTGGGGCCTTCAGCTCCTTCTCATGCTCCTTTCCAAGCTTTTGCAAGGTGGTTTCTGGTGTGAGGTTCAAGTGGTAGCAGGAAGTTGTTGCTGCTTCTGCCCAAAAGTGAGGTGAGAGCTTGGCACCAAAGAGCATACTTTGCACCATGCCGTGCAGGGTCTGGTTCATCCTTGCGGCCACGCTGTTGCTTTGGGGGTTGTAAGGGGTGTTTTTCTTGTGGCAAATGTGATGATGCTTGAGCCAAGGCTAACATGCCTCGTACTCAACCCCGTTGTCACTTCGGAGTGTCTTCAGCTTCTTGGACGTTTGCCGCTCCACCATGGCGACGACCTCGAGGAGCTTCTCCTTGACCACTTTCTTGGCTTTGAGGAAGTAGATCCACAATGTGTAGCTTTGGTCGTCGATGAAGGTGAGGAATTACTTGATTCCTCCATTCAATGTTGTGCAGAAGGGTCCCCACACGCCACTATGGATCAAGTCCAAGACATCCTCCGCTTCGTTGACCTCCTCTCCCAAACGGCTTTTTCTTTCCCTTTGCTTAGAGGCATGGTTCACACAATGTCAACCCTTCTCCATGCTTCATGGTGCACCATTCCATTCTGCAGACCACCTTTTTCTCCTTCATCTTCTGCACCATGCTGTTGGCAAAGTGGCCAAATTGCTGGTGCCACAGCTTGGCGTCAGTGTCTTTGGTTGTTGTGGTGGCCGTAGCAGTCATGGTTGTGGTAACGGTTGCCAGCTATGTATCCTTTGGATTGGGTGCCACTTTCTTGGTGGCACATGCTAGTCCCTCATCTGATACCCGAGTGACCTTGGTTTGAAGAATTTACAGGCAGTTGACTCTTGGAGCTTGAAGCATGATTTTGTCTTTGGTGCGCAACATTTTGATGTCCTTATTTTTCAGGGCTACTTCTTCCTTGATGGTGGACACCACTGTCATGTTGTTATCCGTGATTTGTGGGACCTCAAGTAGGTTTGTTGTGAGGAAGGGCATGTGCACCATGTTCTGCACATTCACCTCTTTCTCTGCACCATTTACATTAAACGCGATCCCCTTGGCCTCTTCACCCATGGCTTGGACAACACCGCCATTTGGACACTTGATGCACATGTCACATTCAGCCATGGAGACAAATCCATCCTTTTCTTTTGAGGAGTGGTGGTTGGTTCCCAAGTCATGGGAAAATTCCTTGGGCCTAAGGATCAGTGCCCCCTTCGTGGGCAACCCTTCAGCCATCATGTTTGTGAGCTCCTTCTTCACCTTCCCACCCTTGTTCCAGCCTTCTTTCCTAGGACTACGGCAGTTCCTAGCCCAGTGCCCAGCCTTGCTACAGTTGTGACAATTGCCGCGCTTCTTGGAGCTCTTCCTGCCACCATTGTCTTTCCCTCCACCACCACCACCACTGCTTCCACTGTTTCCTTGACTGGAGAAAGAGCTTCTACCTTGTCCACCAAAGCAAGAGGCATAGGATGAAATATTTTTCTCACTATGACCGCGGCGCTTAGACTTTTTACGGACGTGTTCAGCGACAGTACTGACCTTGGAGATGAAGAACTTTTCTAATTCTTCTACTTGCATTAGCTGCAGAGGAGCCAGCCTCAGCCTACAGTCCTAGTAGGCGCATCCTAAGACCGGCAAGTTTCATCTTCAAATCAGGCTTGAGTTAGTTTCCTACAAGCTTCCTGTCATATTTTGAGCCACAAAGAAAAACACGACCGTTGCGTGGTTTGAGCCAGCGACCCATGAGCTCTGGTGCCTGCCCAAGTAGGCCATAAAGCTGTGTTTTCCACGATGATATTCAGGGGACATACCGATTATGGGATGTGCATTCTTGGCCTATCTCTTAAGAGACCAAGAGCACGTACTCCATAGAGCAGTGCATGCCTATTTGTTTCCGTGCAATGAGCCAGCAAGCCAGCTAGCCAGTGGACAAGGTGCATCCTATTCAACACAATATTCTCCAGTTTATGCAGAAAAGAACCTGAACTGAATGAATGGAAAACGAATTTTTCAAGGACCCCAATTGACATCATTTTTGTTCAGTTACTTTTATGTTTCTTGAAAAAATCCACACATCAACTCAAATTTTTGATAGAATCAAACATCAATCAAATCACTTGAAAATTGATTGCTTTGCTTTGGCTCTTGAAGTTTGTGGTTGATTTCAGAATATATTCCATTGATAATCACCAAATAGAATGTTCATGGCGCATTGAGAAGAAACAGTGGGGACTCATCTGTACATAAGTTTTGGGACGAATGCAACTGTCATTCTAAATATCTATAGATGGTACATGTACCAATTCTACGTAGTTTATTCTTTATAAGGTGTAAAAGTATTGCAATTGTACGAAAGGAAATCTTTCATGTAATTGATTTTGAATGGTGAGTATGTAGACACATGATGAATAAGTGATCCATGTGTCCATAGAGGTAGAGTAAACACCTGTGTACCCAGCCTGTCCCGATGAAAAAAAGAACAAAACATTCCTGTTGAGGTTACATAATCATAAAGGAATTTCATGGATTTCTACATGTTGAACAGGTAGTTTATGAGCATACCATGGCTCATCAAATTCTCATGACGAAATTTTTTGTCCCTTCCCAATTGCTTCCTCCCCAATCAGCTAGAAACTTAGCATGCACATTCTGTCACCAAAAGCAACAGGTTAAGGGAGCCTGAGTATATCATCACCATGCGGCTTAAAATTGGTTCTCGCATGTAACTTGCTTGAACCACC
>SZWC01005274.1:3149-29085 GCA_023375785.1 Penium margaritaceum
GGGGACATGTACCAGGCTTGAAATGACCTTCAGGCTAGGGCAACAGAATTGACGCTGGGATGGTGGCCTCTGCAACCACGGTCACTGCGGTTACTGTGGCTACCAGTGCAACACAACACCAGGTGCTGAGTGCTGAGTGATTATGCGGTTGTTGCGATGGCTTCTGTGAGAGCTAAGCCCAAGGAGAGGAAGCTGATCTGCACGGACATACATGACACTGCCACCAAAGAGATTGCCTCTGTTGTAGAAGCTGTGGCAGTAGCAGTAGATTTGGATTGTGATACAACCACTGCTGTTGAAAAGGCCAGAAAAGCTGCTATGCCTGTGATGACTGCTCCTGGAGGCCTGATCACGGCCGTCGCCTCTGCTGATGTGGTTGTGGCAAGACCCGCTGATGTGGTGACTGGAGTACATGTGGCTCTACCTGTAGCTGCAAAAGTGGCACCAGATGTTGTAGCTGATGCAGTGAAACCTATGGCTGATGCTTTTATAGTGGTCATAAATGACACACAACTGCTTGTGCCGCTCAGTTCCCCCACCAGAAGAGATTTCTAAGGTCTTCAGGTTGACTAACCAACCCAGTGTTGACGGGGGGTTGGCCACTGCTGCTGACTACAATGCGGAATATGTACCTCTGACTGAGGCTGCAGCACAAACACTTATGCTATGGTTGCGGAAGTACTGCAGCTGCAATCCTGGTGCTGTCGCAGTTGTTGTTCGTGCTGTAACAATTACTTGCAGTGCTATCGCTTGAAAAAAGATCTTATGCTTCTCTGGCTAGTGGCAGGAGTTTGCGGAATATAATTGCAACATTATAGTGCTACTGCAAGATTAATGTTGCAGCTTTTTGAAGGTCGATCTTTCAGCTTCCTGTTATGTCACCAATGTGGCATCAATGAGACTTCTGTGGTTGAAGCCTGTGCTGCACCTCACGCGGCTGACATCTACCCCTGCCACAGGTAGTGTCTTTCTGCACTCACAGAAGTCAGAGCTGCCACTTCCACAGAGGAACAGAGTGATGTCGCCAGTGTTGCCACAAGGGTCTGTGGTAGCCCGTAAACTGCAGCATCAACATATGGATATACAATTATGTAACGTCAAAATCGAGGTTTTGCCTTTTCCGAGTGCAGGCACTGCCAATTTTTTCAGTGTCCAATGTGGACCCCCCAAACCACTGCAGTTGTCATCGGCAAGGTAGGTGGAGTGGGTGGGACATGATTGGGAGAACTTGCTCAAGGCATGAGTGAGGAAGACACAAATAAGTAGTGGTGGTCTTCCAGAATTGGATTGTTTCACAGTAACCACTAATCTATCTTTTCAGGGTGTCGTGGAGCACCACGGCTTACCATTGCGGAGTATCTTAGACCAAGATACCAGTCTTGCCTTTTATCTCTACAAAAATGAACAAGTGAGCCCAATGTATCAAAAACATTTCAACAAAACTGATGGAATAGAGTTCACGAACCATACTCTTGACTGCATGTTCCCGATGTATGGTGACTTTGCATGGATGATTGGAATGATTTTCTAGGACCAGCTGAGATTGTAACAAACAACACAACAAATCAATGCACACACCTCTCTCCATTTTTCATGAAATTATTTCAGTATCCAGTGGTGTCAAATGTTTTGGTGAACAGTGTGAGCAAAGTGGATAAGGTCCCCTCTGATCAAGCTTCTACCAATTGCATGAAATCCCTAACAAAATAAATGAAAGGACACATTCAAGAAGATCATCAGAAAAAATAATTAGGATGAAAAGGGCTGCCAAGAAGTCTCATTCGACGTAAGAGACAAGGTGTAGCTTACCACCAAGAACTTTGGTTCAAGATAACAGGTACACAAAAGTAAATGCCAATGTGGATGATGAAATTTCTTACAACTGCACAAATCTATAAAGTGGAGTCTAATATTTTTAAAAAATAACATGATGTATTCCATGTGATATTGCTCACTCCATGTACAAAAAAATACAAATTCCAACCACCTCCGATGTCCCTTGCTGTACATAGCCAATACGAGGTCTCAAGCTTACTCTAACTCCAAGAGAGTATACTTTGGTCATGGGTTGGAAGCATGGACCTCATCAATTAGGAAAAGCATAGAACTAAGCATAGCTTCTGGAAGCATGAATCTCATTTCTCTGCAAGTTTTTCAAAGAGTATAGGAGAAATTTGGCAGCTGGCATGGATCAATGTGCCAAAAGTAGGCACAAGATAATCGCAAATCTAGTCAACTTCATTTCCATATGGCGACATTTGTTAATAGGAAATCATTAGAGGTTGACGAGTTACAGTATGATTATTGCATGGATACTCCATCTTGGAGAGGCAGAATCGTTCTCATTCTAACAAATTGGCTACACCTTATCTTAAGAATTTTGTGCATGTGTTCATACATTTGCATGGACCGGAAATGATTATGCCAGTGTTCTTACTTCACTATCACACACTATTTGAGGTTAATGAACCAAGGTGCTCCATAGTAAGTGGGTGAGAGACTCCTAAGAAACTGAACACAGCTGGTTTCATGGCTGATGGTTGACTACAGGACAAGCTAAATCTAAAAACTTCAGGCGGGTTTGTAAAAGCAATACAAGTCCTCTAGTAAGGGGGCGTACCCCAAGTATGGTTGAGGATCATTAGTCGATCCGTATCCAGCATCCGGCAAGCGAGGCTCACCGGAGAATTGCAAAGTGTGAGAGAAAAACCCTTGCACAACCCTCAAAAATGGGTTTCTGGACTCGGATAACCAGCAAGCACGTGAATAAAAACAAAACATGAGGAAACTTAGGTCTATCCTAACCAGTCTCTGAATAAAGGACTAATCCAGGTCTCTCGAGAGTGTTAATGCAAGACTTCCGGAAGTCATCCAAGTAAGAGCAGCTCTGAGGAGAGGCTATGGGCTACGTGGCCAGGGTGGAGACGAGCACACAAGGACACAAATTCTGGGGTGACAAGATGATGCGCCGGGATGCCGTACGCTCACGATGCGTCCCCTCCACTCTGTGGACCGACGTGCCTTTTTTGTGCTCACAACACAAAAGGAGATGTAAACACAAGAATGATTTGCAGCAAAGGACATTGTACTGACGGATGTGATGGCCGATCTCATGACGTACCCCACATTCCCGGTGACGCACTCGCCTCCGCCATTGCTCATTGGGACGACGCCTGGTATGATGGGAGGAGGCACCAACCGAAAAGCTTACAGGAATAGAAAATTGTTCAAGAAACTTTCAGGACTCAAGAGTCTCAACAACCATGTGCTCCAAAAACTCACAGCATCTGTGGAGGAGCTACAAATGCACACAAGCAAGAAGCATTACTCACTGATAGGAACCCGATAATTCTCAAGTGAATTCAAAACCCGGCTAGATCTCCCGGACCTCTTGATCGGAGAAGTCGTACATGGCAAGAAACTCAAACTCCTGGGGAAAACTGCAACAACTTTGTGCGTCCCGTCGCCATGCATTTTTTTAAGCTGAATGAGAAGTCCAATGCATGACACAACTTGAAGTGGAATTATCAGCAGTTTAGTGTGGCAGAGTACACACGGTGTTCTACAAAATCATCACCAACAGTGACGTTGCCCATGACAAACTATGTTTCCACTTCAACAATGGCCTCAAGCATGAAATTTGGCAGGCAATATCTACAATTATCATCCAATACAACCTTCTTCACATGATCAAAATAGTTCATTGGATCAACAACGCCAACAAAAATGCTCGGGTGTAGGAATCCAGTGATTGGCGACCCCAAAGGCCACAATTTCCAGCATAAAGGAGGAAAGTTCCTAGTTGCAAGGACCTCTATCCGATGGAGATCGAAGCCTACAACTAGAAAGACCAATGGCTCTATTGGCCTCACAAGAATCCAGGCCACATCTTGCCTAATTTTTTCAACCATTAACGGCAGGCCAAGAAGGTGGGAGACGTATAAAACATTGGAGGAGACAGGAAATAGAATAGGCCAGCAGTAGACGACAA
This sequence comes from Penium margaritaceum, assembly GCA_023375785.1. Lineage (NCBI taxonomy): Eukaryota > Viridiplantae > Streptophyta > Zygnematophyceae > Desmidiales > Peniaceae > Penium > Penium margaritaceum. The sequence continues at coordinate 7,141 of SZWC01005274.1, forward strand.
AGCCCCTATCAAGTACAACAAATTTGAATCGATTGATCACTCATTTGAACGGCTCACAATGCCATAAACAAGGCTTTGTGAGTTTGCAAGGTTCAACAAGAAGTACAAGGATGACCAACCACCAATACACTAAGGGTGCCTCCCGAGGGTTACAAGAATAAAAAATTGGGACTCGCATTAGTGGATGGGCGGACATCTCAAATGTTTCTCAGCAATGACATGGTTCAGAAGTTAGGTTTGAAGACCGGACTAGGGGTGTTTTAAAAAACTGCCGGAAAAATGTAAACCCATCGACTTTGCGATCCACTCCGGTTGCAAATTGAAGAACTACATGATTTAACATCATACAGAACATCTACAAGGGTCAGCCACAAAGTCATCCTTGGGTGTTATTTCCTGTTCAGGCACAACCCGCAAGCTAATTGTCCCAGCAGAGTGGTTCACATTATCATGAATGAAAATAATTACCACCTCCCTCTAATCGAGTGACCCACAACCCAGCCACGGTTAATGGGGAGCAACAGGACAGAAGCTGTGTGGGAATTTTGAGTGGCCACGACAGGACATACGACTCTGATATCAATGCATGTGGCTAAGAGATACCTATAACACGGAGCCCAGGTGTGGTTAATCTACGTGGAACAAGGCAAGGGGAACCAAATAGGTGTAACTAAAGCAACACAAAAAAAGGGCTCATCGGCCTCGACACCTGGAGTTTTTGTAGCCATAATGGAGGATTTTGCATCTATCATCGAGGATTTTGAACAGTTGTTTTTCCATCAAACTACCTCATGAGTTACCTCTGCAATGTGGAGTCAATCATCCCCCAGGCCTGAATCTGCATAGCAAACCAATGGTCAATGGGACGTATTTGGATGAGGGACCAAGGAACATTTGAACAAAATGCTGAGTCAGGTTTTTGCCAGACCATCCACATCACCATGTGCAGCTTTGGTACTTTTCATCAATGAGAAAACCAGCTAAATTTGAATGTGAATGGACTTTAGTGCATTGGATAAAATCGTCATGAAAGATTATACCCTCTTGTGTGACTAGTTTAACTCTTCAACCAACTCAAAAGGTGCGAGAAGCTTCACCAAGATCGACCTATGGAGTGGTGATCATCAAGTATTTGTATCTGATAAGGACATTGAGAATACATTCCATACCCGATATGAGCCCTTTGACCTCGCAGTTGTGCCGTTTGGACTAAAGATTTTCGCGGGAAAAAAAGAAACTTACAGCGGCATTGAACAATGTTTTTAGGCCATATCTGGTGAACTTAGTCTTAGTCTAGCTCGATGAAATCCTTGTACAAAACCAGACGCTAGAGGAGCACAGTGGAAATCTCCAATAGTCCTCAAAGCTACATTAAGAGAGAAATTATGTAAAAATTTATCCAAATTAGGCCACCGTCAAAATTTTTGGGCCATCTCATAGGAGGCAGACTAATCATGACAGACCCGAAGAAATGTGCTTGCTAATTCACCAACTTCCACTTGATTTGGAGAAGTCCAATTGTTTCTTGGGTTCTGCAACTACTTTTGTCAATTCATATAGGGTTGACTCAGAGTTTCAGTGCCTTTCTTTGATCTCACGAGTAAAACTACCAATTAGAATTGGGGAAATAGTGAAGTTTTGGATCATTGAGAAACGATCTGGCCTCGTTGCCAACCTTGCCTTGGCAGATCCCATGGTAGACTATGTTATGGCCATTGATACTTCTTTTCAAGCGATTGGTGTTTCTGTCCTCCATGAAAATAGCAGTGAAGAATAATCTGCTGCATTTATATCAAAAAATCCCATGTGGGCCAGAGCTGAAATACATTTTTTTATTTTTTTTTGGTTTTTAAGATGGTCCAGGCAGAAAATCCCTCCCACCGGACTCCCTTCCGGAAGCTGCTACCTTGGAGCTGAACTACACTCTATGCTAAAAGCATGTTGGCACTCGTGCACACGTTCAAGACGTGGCGGTTCTAACAGAGAAATCAACAATGTGTCAGACGCTCCGATCACTACGTAGTAGCATAACTCAAGAGTTATCCACATCTAAAGCCGACAGCGGCCCGATCTGAGCCGCCAACTTTGTCTGTGACATTGAGTACTGACCTCAAAAAACAAATCCAGCAAATTCTCTGATTTGGTGAACAGAATTCATGGCTGAGATCAGCACGTTCCATTTTGGACAAGTTCCATACATTGCAAGGTTGTTTAGGAAGGGATACGAGGAGTTTGGCAAGTACAAAAAGAAGATTTTCTGATTTGACGAGCCCTATTGGTGATAGAAATTCACTTGCCAAATCATCATACTGCCCAAGAAGAAACTAAATGGAATGCTATTGGAGGAGTTCTATGATACCAGTTCAGGAGGACACTTTGGCAAGGAAAAAGCGCTAAAAAAAATAGAAAACTACTAGAGGGACAAGACTCCAACTGGCATCACGAAGTATTGCAAAGCGTGTGGTGTGAGTCAACTCGAGGCGGACCAAACTCCCCTGTGTGCTTCAACTGCTACCGGTAGTGAAGGAGACATGGTCCATCATTTCCAATGACTTTGGGATGGGTTTGTGCATCACACCAGAGGGCTAGAAGCAATACTTGTAGTGGTCAACCAGTTCTCAAAGGTGTTTCACTTCATCCTTATAACAAAAAAAGTGGCAGCCAAGGGAGCTGCCTGGTTGTTCCTCAACAACGACGTTCGACTGCATGTCATGCCCTCCCCCATGACCAGCAACAGTGACTGGCGGAAGGTTCACCAGAAGGTCTGGGAAGGAGCTGATGACTCGCTATGGCAGAAAGATCCAGCTATCGACGGCCTTCCCTCCTCAAGTCTATGGGGAGATTGAGTGTACCAATCAAATTCTCGGACAGCTGTTTGAGCCTAATGCAAGCCACATGGCACAGACAGCGTGGTCAAACTACTGATTGCCAAGCTCGCATACAACTTCACAACCTCCTCTGCCACGGCTGAAAAACCTTTCAAGGTAGTTCTAAAAGTCACTCCATAGCTTCAGCAGGTCTGCAAAGTTGAAGTAACATGCTGGCAGCTGAAATCCAGCAGTGAGACCTCCGTAACATTGAGGAAAATACATGTTAAACACTTGCAAAGATGGAAGCGGCGATGCAGCAAGCCGACAGGCGTCGGACAAAAATCCAGTTCCATGTTAGTGATTGTGTCCTTGTCAGCCCAGCAAATGTCAAGCTACAAGGAAAAGAGCACGCAAAGCTCAAACCTAAGTGGTTGGGGCCTTGCGCCACTGAGGAGATGAAAAACACATGTCATCATTGAGCCTCTCCAACCTTAGAGCATGGTTATCCACCCCGTGTTCCACACCAGCCGCAGAAATCTCTAGTGGGACCCGAGCGGGAACTTCCATGAAAAAGATATGCCTTAGCCACTGCGTTTTAGAACAGATGAGGGTAATGTCGGGAAACCGTCCCCATGTGGTGACAGTTCCAACATTCCCCAACGGGTCTTCACTTGTGTTCACGGCCTTCTTTTGTGTCAGTTCTGATTCTAAGCGAGATCTTTCTGGTCGTCTCATTCTATGTTTTTGGGAGCTGGAAAAAGTTGCAAGAAAGTCACTTTTACAAAGGGAATAACATATTATTGCATTAGTTCTTTTCTTTCACGTGGACATGAACTGACAATTTTTAGGGCTCATCCCATGCTTCCCCACGTACCAAACTGTATGCGATTCAGTTAACTGTAGCTCCTGCTATGCCACCCAAAGTGTGATATCCCCATCCAGCCGCTCAGTCGACGGCACGCACAATGTCGCCCGCCGAGGCACCCTCACACATGAAGGACCCATTAAAATACCTCTGTGGAGGCGTAAATTTCCCTACACATAGTGGCACTGCTCCCTGTGCTTTTGGGGTGTGTTTTGATGAGTTAATCATTGAGTTTGGCTTTGGGGATTGACATGGTTTGAAACCAGTCTGCAAATCTGGAGTCGGAATTTCGACGAAGTCCCCAAGTAACAAACAATGACACTGAGTTTCGAACTCCCAGCCAGGATTTTGGCTACGTCTCTCAGTAACATCCTGCACTATTGGTTCTGGTAATTCTTATCCACCGGATGCCTTGGCATTCTTCCAGGGATAAATCACCAGATGTACATTTGTTACTCGTTCCGGTGGATTTTCTGCTGCAGTCAGACCGCGTCCAACTCCCCAAGCCGCCGTGCACACCCCAACTTTGGAGGCCCATATCCCCCTTGTTACTTGTCTGGTTCTGCTGAAACAACTTCCACCGGATCAATCAACTTGTTGACATTCATAAACTTTCATCAAATGTGGATTTAGAGAACTTCCTAGGAAGTTGAAGGAAAATGCAATAATTTTCCCCCTTTAGCAGCTTGTCGACACTTCCCGATACCGCCTCGGGCATGCTGAGGGGCAAAAATGCAGTATTCTTCCCGGTGGACCTTCCTTGCCTGCTTGTCTTTGTTGCTCTCACTCATCTTCCGTTGCACTCTCCAGCCCTTCACAGCTGGTCATTCCAATTTTGGCCATGCTCATCATGTGTCAATCCACTGGTTGCACTTTGGTTGAGCAATCCATAGGCATGTGGTACGTGCTACAATACTGCAGCACCGCCTGTCCCTTCTCCACCATATCCTGTGTGTCATTCTTAAAAAACTTTATGTGCTTCTTCCTCCTGTGTTGCGTCAAGTTGTTGATGAGAAATATGGCGCTGGTGTTTTTTTGCATCATCGTTGGCCCTTGTTGCACCACGTCCAGCTCCTCCTTCAACCTGCGAAGCTACACCGCCTCCTTGACCGCTTCGACCAACGCGATGTACTCTGACTCTACTGTGGAGTTGGTGACACATTCTTGTTTTCTGCTGCACCATGAGACCGCTGCACCAGCAAGGAAGAACACACAGCCGGATGTGGACTTCCACTTGTCCACATCACCAGCAAAGTCCGCATTCGTGTAGCAGACCAGAAGCAAAGGGTTGGACCGCCCTTTTCCGTCAAACCTCAGGCACACGTGCCGCATCCCCTATATGTAGCAGAGGATGTGCTTGACCGCCTTCCACTTTTTTTTTCCTTGAACGGCCATGTACATGCTCACTTGGCCGACCGCATAGGCGAAGTCATTTCAAGTCGCCACCATGGCGTACATGAAACTACCCACCGCCGGTTGGTAGGGCACCCATGCCATATCCTCCTGCTCTTCTCTTGTTTGCGATGTCATTGCCACACTCAGTTCACATGTCGTGGAAACCGGATTGCCAACTGGTTTGCAGTCCTCCATGCCGTACCGCTTCAGCACCTTGGTCACATACTTCGCCTATCCCAGCTCATGTGTGCGGCCCTCCGGTTCCACGTGATGCTCACCCCAAGGTAGTACTCCAGCTCCCCCATACGTGACATCTAGAACTTGCTGGTCAGCTGCTCTTTTAGTCGTTGTAGGCTTGGCAGGTTGTTGACCACAAAATCAGGTCATCCATATAGATTGCAATGATCTAATGGAGCTGCTTGTCAAGTCGCACTTATACACTTTGATCCAACTCACAAGGCTTCAAGCCGAGTTTTGCCATAAATTTGTCCATCTATTGGTACCAGCATGCAGGCGATCGTTTTAACCCATAAAAATACTTATGCAGCTTCTACACCTTGTCCTCCGGTGCCTCCACCCCCTCCAGCAACTCCATGTGGATCTATTTTTCTATGATGTCATTGAGAAAGGCCACGTCCTTCATGACTGCCACCACAAGGATTGCCTAAATGCTTGTGGACTTGGTGACGGAAGTGAATGTCTTATCATAGTGCTCACCCTTACTTTGTGCATATCCATTTGGCACAAGCCGTACCTTGTATTTGTCAACCACACCTTCCTTTGTGAACTTCATCTTAAAGACCCGCTTTGAGCCGATGACAATGGCATCTTTCTGCATGTCAACCAGCTACCACTTGTCATTTTCTATGATGGACTCCTGTTCCTATTTGATGACTGCGTCCCACTGATCCCCTTCAGGCCGCGCAAGCACCTCTTGCATGGTTTTTGACTTGATTGTTGCAGCTAGCATGCACCGCGTCATGCCGATCCATCGAGTGGTGCTTGCATCAAATGGATTCTCCGCTTTTTGCCTCCCGTTGTGGCGAGGATTTTTTGGTGGCACCTCGTTGCTCAATTGTAGTCCCTTGGAATCTGAACACTCAGATGAATCATTAACTAGTTGGCTCCTTAAGGATCTCTCTCACTCCCTCAAAACATTGCACGGACGGGCGGCGAGTCCCGTAGATTTTCCACCAACGCCTGATGCCTACTCCGCCAAGAGTGCACACCTTGTACAACATTTACCAGGTCCTTCCTGTGGATCTCCTTATTAGCTTGATCATCATCGGATTCCTCCGCATTGGTTATCACCGCTGGTGCACCGTCACAGTCTGATGCGGCATCCTCAACTTCAGCGCCTGCCAGCTCCTTCTTGTTGGCAAAAAGTTGGAATCATTTCCACATCTTTGGAGATTCCACCACTCCCATGTTGTTGCTGCTGATGTAGCTGTGCTGCTTGTCAAACTCGACATCTCAGCTGCGGATTACCTCCTCCTTGCGCATGGTGTAGATCCGGTACACCTTATGCATGCTCTCATAAGAAAAGAAGAGGTATGGTATGGCTTTGCCCGAGGATCCAACTTGCTAACACGCCATTGCACAGCCTGCACCATCACAAGCACCTTGCACTCGAACACTTTATGGTGCACCACACTTGGCTTGAAATCATTCCAAACCTCCTACAGTTTCTTCCAGCCAATGTTATACTTCAGCATTGCTCTAGGAGTGAGATTGACGGTGTAGCTCACCTTACACATAGCTTTTGCCCAGAAGCTTCACCACGCCATTAGACTGTGGCAAACATGCCACTCTTTGTTCCCATTCAATGCCCCGTTGCTTCATCCACCCTCTACAGCTCATGTATTCTTGAACGTTGTCGTTGCATAGTGCTCTGACCTTCCAGTCAGTCTACCTCTCCACCGCGGCGACAGAATCCTTCACCTGGTCCAGGAACTCGCCTTCCCGCTTCATGAAGTATGTATAGAGTTTTCAGGTTTAGTCATCAATGAAGGTGAAAAAATGACGTGCGCCGCTTTTTCAAGTTGTCTTGAATGGTCCACACACGTCGTTGTGCATGACCTCCAGCAGGTCCGAGGTGCAATTCATGCTCGCGTTGAACAATTTATGCCTCCCCTTGCCCAAGATGCAAGGCTCACACTTTTGGTATGTTGTTGCATCTGTTCCCTCTTCCGCATCGTCAATGACAAGGTGAGTTCCTGGACCAGGTGAAGGAGTCTGTCACCGAACATGAAGTCTTCTGTTCCCTCTTCTGCACTGTCATTGACAAGGTTCCTGGACCAGGTCCTGTTCCTGGACCAGGTGAAGGAGTCTGTCGCCGAACAGATGACCATGAGATGTGCATTTGGCACTAACATCACTAATGCGTTTGTTTTCCGTAAATAAAGTGAAAACGACACCTAGTTTCAGTACTGAATTGTACACCAGAAAAAAATTGCAACCAGAGATTGTGCTATTGTCGGTTGTGCATTTGGAACTAACGTCAATGATGTGGTTGACGTCCATATGAGCGTGCAATCAATACTTGTTTAACAGATTTTGCACGTTCTGCATTTTTGCGGCAAGTAGACGAGTCGTCGAGTGGTCACAACAAGAAAGGTGCCTTAATCATTTTTTGGACCGGTGATTTGTCTCAATGCATATCACCATTGTTGTTTTCCAACCCGGTGTATACTTTAGTGACCCTTTTGTGCAAAAACAACTAGCGTATGTACAAGCCGTATTGAGCCATGTTGTGGCTTTTAGTGGTCACCCCTTTTGGGCCTTCTCATGATTTTCCCCAAACTTTCAGGTCAATGTAGAACATTAAGGCACTATCGGTGCTCAATTTCCTGTTTTGAAGGCTTTTTTTCATTTCAAATACCTTTCATTGCGTGGAACAACTTGTTCCTTCAAAAGCAACACCTCGTGGTGTACTAGGAAAATGACTGATTTTACTCCTTTTCCATTTAACTAGAATTTGGATTTTAGAATATTTCAGAAAAAACAGAAATATTCAAGAGCTGATTTGGAGCTTTTTCTGGCTTCTAACAGCGATCAATTCCGGGGTCAAATGAAGAAGATATCTAAGTTTGCGTTGGCCAGCTTCTGGTGCCTCAAGAAGAAAAAATGGTCAGTCAATAGATTCAATCACTTCAGCACTCAGTTGGAAGATGTAGTCTTCCCAACTGAGTTGTACCCACATACCAGTAAAGGTGGCTATTAGCATCTGAAAGTTCCATTAAGTTCAAATGTCCCCCAACAGCTGTGGAGGCTGAGCTGAAGCGACTGGCTTGTCCTCTCCCTACCAGCACCCCGAGCAAGGGGGGGGGACTTTCCCCGTCCCGTAGGGACAGATCCTCTCTTCTCCTGTGCCATTGGCACTTGAGAGAACAGGAATAGGGGTAGCAGCACCCCGTCCTCCCTCCCTTGTGCCATTGACAGGTGAGAGGAAAGGGAAAGGGGGAGCTACAGGCCCTTCTCCCTCCTTTGTGCACTTGGTGCATGAGGAGAGAGGGAAAAGGGAAGCAGCACCCCTCCTCTCTCAAATTCATCATGAGTGCATGACAGGAGAGGGAGACTGGTACCTTACCCCATCCTGTCTTAGAAGCGTTGTCTGTGCATGATAGGCAAGGGAGAGGGGTAGGAACACCTGTTAGATCTTGGAGTGAGGGGCAGCAATGGAACAACGAGCACTTGGGCATGGAAGGGCATGGGATGCACTCTTGAATACTTGTTACATCACTCAAAACAAGATAGTACATAAGTAGTAAGAGCATGGGCAGTTATGCCCTCTCACAAGCCACACTCCTTGGCCATTGAGGCCAAGTCTCACTCACACCACACTAGAAGCTCACACAAGAGAGGCAATCAGCCTAGCAATCAGGCTGGCCACTCACACACGACCTAGATGGCTAGATCATGCTCTCATGTCACACTCCTTGTGGTCACCTCACCCACAATCACATGGGAAATTGCCTTGTGTCCATGGATAGCACACCAAACAATCAAGGGGATCACACCTCACCAAAAAAGTAAGGCCACATCCATCTATCCTAGTCAGCACACTCTGGCAAGGCAAGACTAGTACCAAGGGCCTTTCTGGATATTGTCTTCAGCTGGTCTTGACCCTGGACCTCTCGCCCTTTTTCCTTTTGAGACAAAGGCATGGAGTCCTGGCCAAGATTCCTGTAGTATATGACCCAGAAAACTTCTGAAATTCATTTCTCCCTATCCGACCGTTGGATCGGCCCGAAACTTAGACCGTGGATAACTTGTCACTTGATCTTTCACGTGATGAAGTTGGATTGACAATCTGAGCAGGCATTTGGAATTTTCTCCATGCTTGACCCTGTGGACCTGTGATTGAGCCCGATGGCCCCATTGCTAACAATCTTACACTTTGCCGCAGTCAGAGTGGGCTAAGTCCACATGCCTTCATGCAGAAACGTTGCTTCTCTCGGATCACTGGCTTGGTGCAAAGATCAGCAACCTTGTTGCTGGTTGGAGTGAACTCCAGCTTGATGAAACCTTCCTGCACCATGTGCATGATGAAGTGATATGCAATGTCAAGTTACTTGGTGCGTACATGGTGCTCTGTGTTCTTGGCGAGTGCAATTGCACTCTGGTTGTCGACGTGCACAGGCACTGGCACTGTTGCACTCCCACTCATCTCCGCCATGAGTCGTTGTAGCCAAACTGCTCCCTTGGCTGCAAAGATGAGTGACACATACTCAGCTTCCGTGCTAGGGGTGGCCACAACCACCTGCCGCTTGCTGCACTAGCTGATGGCTCTATCGTTCATGAGGAACACATGCCCAGAGATGGACTTGCGGTCCTCAGGGTTGGAAACCCAATCTGCATTTGAATAGCTAATGATGTTGCTTTCATTGCCATTGTAGGTGATGGCAACATTAATGGTGCCATTGAGGTAGCGGAAGATTCGCTTGACTGACTTCTGGTGCTCAGGTCCAAGATTAGCCATGTGCTGGCTGAGAGCTCCTACACCCTATGTCCTGCCTGGTTGCAACCATCAAGTACATAAGGCTACCGACAGCACTCTGGAACTGCTGACGCTCAGCTGCATCTGCTTCTCCATTGAAACTTGTCAGATACTGTCGCGTCTCCAGTACCGTGCCGATGGGTGTGGCTTCCGCCATGCCGAAACGCTACAGGACGTCTTTGATGTACCGGGTCTGCTACAAGGAGAGAGAGTGTGTGACTTGTGATCACGCATGATCTGAATTCCAAGGAAGTAAGAGGCCTCCCCAAGGTCCGACATCGTAAAGTGGTCCTGCATGGCTGCCTTGAACTCCTGTAATGCGGACATGCTGTTAGAGAGGAGTAGCATGCCATCAACATAGACAATGATGATCACGATTTCATGCTCATGATGCCAGCGATAGACACTATAGTCACACTCGTTGCGCTCAAACCCCATGCACTGTAGTGTTGCGTCCAACTTCTGGTTCCAAGCACGCGACGCCTGTTTGAGGTCATACACCGACTTCTGCAGCTTGCACACGAGGTGCTCATGGCCATCCACAACAAACCCCTCTGGCTACTCCATGTTAATCTCCTCCTCCAGGTCACCGTTCAAGAACGTCGTCTTGACGTCCATGTGGTGGACCTCAAGGTCCTCTACTGCCGCATAGGAAAGGAGCATGCGCACAGAGGAAAACTTGGCAACAGGGGTGAAGGTTTCTGTGTAATTGATGCCCTCCTGCTACGAGTACCCCTTGGCGACCAACCTGACCTTTTACTTCTTGAGGCTACCATCTGCTCCCCGTTTCTTCTTAAACACCCACTTGCATTTGATGACCTGACGTCTAGGTAGACGCTCAGCTCCCACGTGCCATTGTCGAGCTGTGACTTACTCTCCTGCTGCACTGCATGCGCCCAATCTACTACATCTGGTGCTGCCATTACCTCCTTGTATGTCTATGGCTCATCTGAATCCACTGCAACTGCCACATTCATGCGCTCTGGCTTTTGCAGCATCGAGAAGTTAGCACGTTCCCCAGGCTTGTACCACACCCTGAGAGGATACCTACGACCTGGAGCTAGTGCGTTGATGGGTGGCTGGCGCGGTGCTGTTGGCACAAGTGCTGCCTATGCTGCTGGTCCTTCCCCTTCCACCTCCTCTGCTGCTGCTGATGAGGCTGCTGTACCTGATGTATCAGACATGGGAGAGTAGGGTCCTTCTCCCATTGTCACAGTTGAGGAAGGGTCAAGAGAGAGGAGGGCTGGATCAGCTGCTCCCATTGCTTTTTCAGCTGCTAGTTCTGTTGCCTCATCACAAACGATATTGGTGCCAAAGGCATTGCTTTTGACAAAGATGACGTTCGTGGAGGTGATGACGTGGCCCGTATCCCTCTCGTAGAAACAAAAGGCCTTTCTTGCCAAGTCATAGTCGATCATCAACATCTGTGTGCTTTTGGCATCCAGCTTCTGCCGCTTCTCCTTAGGCACGTGCATGTGCACCGCGCTGCCAAAGGTGCGCAAGTAGCCCAAGCTCAGTTTTGTGCCGAACCACGCCTCGTACGGCATCGTCTTCTCTAGTGCCCTTGTTTGGCTATGGTATTTTATGTAGACAGCCGTGCTCACAGTTTCAGTCCAGAAGTCGTAGGCCAGATGGGATGCGTGCAACATGGAGCGTGCCAACTCCACAACAGTCCGGTTGGCAACGTTCTGCTACACCATTCTGTTGTGGCGAGTATGGCGCAATGCGCTGTGGCTTGATGCTTTCTGCTGCAAGGTAGGCCTGGAACTCCTTGCTTATGTACTCGCCACGACGGTCGCTGCGCAGCACCTTGATCTTCTACCTGGTCTGGTTCCCCACAATTGCCTTGAACTCCTTGAACCTGTCAAAGCATTGGTCCTTGGAGGCAAGGAAGTAAACAGTAGTGAAACGGTTGCAATCATCAATGAATGTGAGGAAGTACCTAGGGCCTCCAAAGCTCTGGTTCTGCATGGGGCCACACAAGTCTGTATCGACTATCTCCAACACCTCCTTCGCACCGTCTCTTACTCCAGAGAATGCCTCACAGTGCTGCTTCCCCTCCAAACAACTGATGCACAAATGCTGCTGGAAATTGGAGATGGTTGGCAGATCGCGCACCATCTGCTCGGTCTAAAGTTGCTGCAAAGCGCACATGCCGACGTGGCTGTAGCGCGCATGCCAGATCTCACCATTTGTGGCCTGCACCACTGCTGCAAGGCTTTGTTTACGCAGGACCTTGGTCGCCCCAAGCAGCCGGTACATGTCGCCCTCCTTCACCGACCTGGCCAGCTCCTCCCCCGTGTCTTTATTGAGGATGTAGGTGTAGTCGTTGTCGTAGATGACACGTTGCCCTATGTTAGTGAGAGACGAGACCGAGAGGAGGTTGAATGCAACATCAGGTACATTCAGCACACTGTGGAACACTCCCACTTCCATACCACGCAGGGACTCCAGCCGCATCTCCACAATCCTAATCCCCTCAGCATACACCACCTGATCATCACCCAAAGTAGTAGGTCGAGGGGGGATTGAGAGCAACTGTGAGAATTACTCCTTGTGGTACATCAAACTCTTGGTGCACCAAGATTCTTTGTACCATGCCAGGTCTTCTTTCTCTACCTGCGACATGTCGGACTTTGCCATGAAGAGGTGGTCGCGCACCTCCTCGGCCACGTTCATGTTGCTAAAGTGGCACACTCTAGCCTGGTTCTGCTGCTGGTGCTGCTGACGTTGCTATGACTGCTGCTGCTACTATGGAGATTGCGACTTCTGTTGCTGCAGCTGCTACTCCTTCTGGTCCCTCTTGAACTTGAAGCACTCTTTCTTGTAGTGCCCCTCCTTCTGACGGTAGTGGCACTTGCCTTTCTTCTTGCCTCTCTGATGCCCTAACTGCTGTTGCTACGGTTACCCATGGCCACAAAGGTTGCTTCTGTCCCACTGCTATCGCCCTTACATTTGACTACGTTGCGACGCAACTCCACATGCACCAAGTGATTGCAGATGAAGTCATGGTCGAGAGTAGGCTGGCACTCTAGCGTCTCCCGCACCATGTCATAGTTTGAGGGGAGACCGCTCAGCAAGAGGAGGATGAAGCAGGTCTCCTCAACAGGGTTCCCGGCTGCTTTCAGCTGCTTAGCAAGGTCCTTGGCCCTGTCCAGATACGCCTCCATTCCCTCACTACTCTGCATCCTCAATGCCATCATCTTATCTTCCAAAATCATGAGGAAGGCTGGATCCTTACTCTCATACTTCTTGCACAACGCCTCCCATCCCTCCTTTGCCGTTGCCGTCTCACTTAGACACTAGAGATGCGAGTTGGAGATGGTGTTGACAAGCAGCCTGTAGGCCTGCCCGTTGCTCTTCCTCCACTCCTCAGACGCTGCTGCTGCAACTACAGATGAACCTGCACAAGCTGCACCCTTCTGCAGCGTCTTCTCCGCCACCACCTACGCTGCGGTGGTGCCCACTGCTTGCGGAACTCGAGTAAGCTCTTTGCTGCTCACCACCTCCCACAAGCCCCGCTCCTCCAAGAGAAGACAGGTGCGGATCTTCCAGAAGGCAAAGTTGGCTCATCCTTCCAGCCTCTCAATAGGCTGGGCAGCTGTCACAACGGCTGCTGCTGCCATTAGAGCTTTGGTCATGCTCAGTGTTGTCCTTGGACGGCGGAGCTACCCCTGCTTCTGTGGCTGCTTCTGCCAGAAAACTGCCTGACAGAAAATGGACAGTGGAGACCAGATGGCTGGGAAGTATGAAAACACTGAGCCCACCACTGGAAAATTCATCTCAAAACCTTGCAGATAGACACCTTAAACAGGGTCATCAACAGGGGTTTTCAGGAGATCTGCCCTCTTGAAAACTGGGTATGTTGTTGCCCCTACTCTAACTCAGACCAGCGACTTTGTAAACAGTGTTTCTCCTAAATGTACCAATGGAATGCAAAAACCATTGCACCACTGGAAATCTTAGGAAAAACAGTACAATTTAAATATGCCAATTTCAAAGTTTGACAAAGAAACAAGGGAGTTATGGCCAGCACAAGGCGACTGTCTTACTCCAATAGAAGGAAGTTCCACAGGCCGACCTTATTTTGCGCATAACTCACAATCCGACCGTTGGATCTTTGCAATCCTGGCCTCATTGAAATGCTCCTCTTGCAAGCTTGAAGATCCAGTGGTCAATTGTTTAATTTTATTCAGTTTTGAGCCCAATTTGACGGCGTCAAAATGACGGCCTGCGCTGTCTGAAACTGGCATAACCTAGCTCTGATGCCCAATGTTGGATCTTGAAGAGAGGGGCAGCAATGGAACAACGAGCACTTGGGCATGGAAGGGCATGGGATGTACTCTTGAATACTTGTTACATCACTCAAAACAAGATAGTACATAAGTATTAAGAGCATGGGCAATTCTGCCCTCTCACAAGCCACAATCCTAGGCCATGAAGGCCAAGTCTCACTCACACCACACTAGAAGCTCACACAAGAGAGGCAATCAGCCTATCAATCAGGTTGGCCACTCACACACGACCTAGATATCTAGAGCATGCTCTCATGTCACACTCCTAGTGGTCACCTCACCCACAATCACATGGAGCATTGGCTAGCACACTAGACCATCAAGAGGATCACACCTCACCTAAAAAGTAAGGCCACATCCATCTATCCTAGTCAGCACACTCTAGAAAGGAAAGACTAGTACCAAGGGTCTTTTTGGATATTGTCTTCAGCTGTTTGTGACCCTGGACCTCTCGCCCTTTTTCCTTTTGAGATGAAGGCATGGAGCCCTGGCCTAGATTCCTGTAGTAAATGACCCCGGAAACTTCATAAATTCATCTCTCCCCATCCGACCGTTGGATCGGCCCAAAACTTGGACCATAGATAGCTTGCTACCTGATATTTCACGTGGTGAAGTTGGATTGACAATGGGAATAGGCATTTGGTACTTTCTCCATGCCTTTTTCTGTGTACCTGTGATTGAGCTGGATGGCCCCAATTCTAGCAACACCTTGTCCTCCCTCTCTTGCACCGTCGGCGCATGAAAGGAGAGGGAGAGGGGGAGTGGCACTGCTTCCCCGGGAAGAGGGGAGGTGAGGGGTGATGGAGCAAGCCCACCTCTCCTGCACGGACATCGGCAACCTTGGTGTTGCACGGGCAATCGACCCACAGTCGTTGGCTCCGTTATTGGCTCTTTTCTTGGGGAGCATATCGATGTGACATAAAAGGGTGCTCCATTTTTTTTCATGCCCGCTCGCTTGTACGTTTAGGGCACCTGTCCTCGACCTCTAGATAGGGTCACAGTCAAGAGGGAGCTCTTTGTTTGAGCTTCCTCCTCCATTGAGCTACTAGCTCAAAGACAACCCACGGATTGGGCGGGCAGCCTTTGGTCACTCCCCCTTTTCTTTCTCTCTTCTTCTCTCATTTTAAACTTCCACACCCAAAAATTCTGTCCGTAGATCAAGGGCTCCAATGTACGCGTGGAGTTCAAACTTTATTTTTGCAGTAGTACCGCTCTGGTATCAATTTGACAGGCGTGGGCTGTTTTGCAACTAACTTTGAAAGCAAAATTTTAGCCCTCTAAATCGTCATTCAAGGAGGGTGGGATAATGGTCGCCTCAGCCATTTTGGTTGAGACAAGTTGCGCCACAAACAAACGTTGTCATCACATGGAACTTTTTATACATGCATCCTAATCCTAATTGTTCCACATGGCAATGCCACATGGAAACTGGACTCTAGCACCTTCTAAGGGTGAAAGATGAGTGACGCGATGGATTTTCCATCGTGGAACTCCCTTCTCCTAGAATCTAGTAAAGCAATATTTTCTAGGCTAGGGTCGATCTAGGTTCTAGCCCATGTATGTTTTCCTAGGCTTTGACTCCTTGAGACATCAGTCTCTTGAAACATGATTCTCTCAAGACATCACTCGCGAGCTCCCAAAACCCAAGCATGATTCAATGCCATATTCTTTCCTAAAAATGGCTCATATGCCACACTTTTACATCTCACAAAAAAAATTGCTTTGACCATTTAAGCACCTTTTAGATCTTGCTCTCATGGACAAATCACTCTCAAAATCTCATGAATCGGCTCTCTATATGCTGTGTTTTGCACATAGTCTCCCATGGAGAACGGGCTAAACGTTCCATTCACATTGTGAGTTCAGACTCCCATGCACACATAGCATAACATGACCTATGAAACAAGGTGCGAAGTAAGGTTTGATGCAAGTTACGACAGTAGGTATGACGTGATTTGCAACAATGCCCGCAAAGCAAGCTATGAGATGCGACGTTGCAAATTTTTATTTTTATGATTAGACAGGCAAAGTCTGAAGGTGGATTGAGGACATGAAGAGGTAGTTCTATGACTATCAAACACAAAACAAAAAGAAAAACCTTTGGAAGAAGAGGGACCAAATCTCCAATGGTAATAATCAAAGTAAAATTGAACAGTCCATTAGTTTTACTTTAAAATTTAGGTGAACATGAGATGCATTCCGGTACATGAAAACATTCCTAGCCTTGCCATTAATGACGTGACGACACAAAGTCTCATAAGCTCCAATAGCTTCATAATGCAGAGAGAGATGATATTGACAACCACAAAGCATAAATACATGTTGCGGTGCACAGCGGGTGACGCATGTGGCAGTGTCACTTTGTCCCAAAACTGGGTGGAATCCCACACTTTTGCCATTACTCTACGCACAAGCATCCAAACGCGATACCATCTGCACCTAGAGATGAAAAAACTTGAGCCAAAAGCTATGGCTGGACACAAAGGTCAGGCACTTATTGGTGGAAACAAAACAAACAACATTGGTCTCAACATTTAAAATTGGTCTCAAGAGTCATTCTACGAACTAAACTTTGGCAACCATAGAAAATCTACAGAGCACACCAGCAAGCATCTAGGATATCGTAGCAGTTTTCATGAAGTTGCTAGTGGGTGGGATGAACACTCATTGGTGCTTTGACACAATATGTGCCCACATCAAGGATAGGCACGAGCATGGACATGGCCAAGTGGTCACAGTAATCTGTATACATAGAAGGTGATGGCTCACATCACAACACTCCCCCATGAACGGATGATATTCATGTCCATTTACCTACATAAATGACACATGTGTGCAACGAGACGCTCAACACTCCACAGTCACACCCCTCACTCTCAACCACCCTCAGCTAAAGCCCAGTGTACTAGTCGCCTCTAATGCATTTCTAATTTGCTCTTTTTACCTTCTCTTAAGCTCAGCTTACTCTCTATTCGTGCATGCACCATGATGTGTTCCATTGTGGAGCACTCAGCTAGCTCTACCACAGTTATTGCTCTTGACACACGTGCCCTTTTTCTTCATGCCTCCATTGTTGATTACTTGTATCATGTGTCTCATTTCAGTCCCTCCATTTCTTCTCCCTCACTCTCTTTTGCGCATTTATCTTCCACTGGTATTCTCTCCCTTGAACATCGATGCTTGTTACATCGTCACCTTTGATATGTGAGCTCTGATACCTTGTCCAAGCCTTTTTGGACTCATCTATCCCTCAATCTTGATGTGGCTTCCTTTGAGAAGCTACCCAAGACCAATTGTGTTTTCTAACCTCAAGGTAAGATGCATCGTTGCACTTACCCTGAATCTAGTACCTAGGTACAACGTCTGATAACTTGGTCCACTCTAACCTCCTCGATCCCCTCCCAGTCGAGTCCCTCTTATATCGTGGTCGATGTATGTTCACCTTGTCTCATGACTTCACTCATTGATATGTCTAAACGCTAGAACCGCATTGTGGAGGATGTGGTCTATGCCATGAAATATGAGTTTGGTCATTTAGATTCCATTGCACCTGAGGGCTTCTCATACATAACATGGGTCCAGAAATGCCCAACATAGGGTCCTATTCTAGACCATGTCACGCCATACAAGTTGTGGTCCGGCCATCATGTTGATCTCTGTCTTGCTCGCATCGGTTCTCTAGCTTGCGTCCGGTACACCGAGGACTAGCACGGTTCCAAGGTCTCACCTTGGGGTCAGATATTTGCCCTCCTTGGAATTTCCTCGCCATTGAAGGCCTGGCCTTTGTGGGACCCGTTTGCTAGTACGTCGTCAAGTCTTGCGATGCACTCTTCTTTAAAGCTCTCACCTATCACAAACGATCTAGCAATATGTCACCGGACGTGAGCCACGTTCCCTTCTGTGATGCTTCTTTACAGATGGGGAAGTCTAGTCCTATGGATGGATCCGTTTGCGCATCCTCACCTCGTGATCCAGTCTGTGGCTACCAACGATCTAGCCATCTTGGTTGTAGGTCCAGTAGCCTTGTGGGTCCCTTCTAGCACATCTGATCATGTGCTAGTTTGAGTCCTTACTGGCACACCTGATCTCGTGCCAGTGTCAGGCTTCTCTAGCCCAGCAGATACTGTGCAAACAATAGTCCCCTCTTGCACATCTGATCCCTTGCCAGCAAAAGGCCCCTCTTATACCCTTGATCATATGTTAGCGTCATAACTCTCTGGAACACCTGGTACAGTGCTTGTGTTCATTTCCTCTAGCACACATGGTCCCGCACCGATGACAGAATCTTCAATTACATCTTTCAATGATTCCCCTCCATCATCTCCCCTTCCTTGTGAGTCCACTGCCCCTACACTTGTGGCTCAACCACCTGCTGTATGGCCTAAGGTGAGAACATTAGCATCGAGATACTCTTGCGAGCCCGTTGGGCGTCTTTGACCACTAGCCTCTAGGGCTCAGCAAACGGCTGATTTGGCCCCTAGACGCCCGACTCGTAGTGTTCAGAATAGTGAGCCTAAAAAACTACAGTAAGGTTCATCCAACATGCCCCGTAGTACATAAGTTGGTATGTCGTGAGTTTTCGGTTGCTTGCGATGTTGCTATTGATCTTGTCATGGTCACGCAAACTCTAGAGGCATGTTTTGGCAAACCGGAGCTCTCCCTCGACGGTGCCTAATCCAAGAACGTTCAAGGAGGCACTTTCGGCTGAGGACGTCAAGTTGTGGCTGGCTGTGTATGAGGATGAGCACAGAGCCATTAGTGAGCACGGTGTTTACGAGCTTGTCGACCTCCCGCCTGGACGGAAGGTCTTACCGACCAAGAGAGCCTTTTGCTACAAGGTGAAGTCTGACGGATCACTAGACTGCATCAAGGCCCGCTTGATGGCCAAGGAGATTCTTACATGTCCATGGTGTGGATTCCACAGACACGTTTGTATCTATTGGCCATATGACCACCTCTTGTGCCTAGTTTGTGGTTGTTGGGAGCTGCACCAAAAGGATGTGAACAACGCATTCCTCTATGGCACTCTGCAAGACGAGATCTACACGATCCGACGACTAGGCTTTAAGGTTGGTAACAAGGTCTCGCATCCGCACAAGGCCTTCTTTGAACGGAAGCAATCATCTTCGTGCTGTAACCTAGAAATCACTCGCACACTAACAAGTTTCGGCTACGTGCAGAATGATGTTGACCCGTCCATCTTTCTTACATGGGCAACTGATATCTTCATCACCATTCTGGTCTATGTCGATGACATTCTGACCTCATCTCCTTGATGGAGGGAGTGAAGGAGGCCAAGGCAATCCTTCAGAATGCCTACAAGTTAGAGGACCTTGGACCTGGAGCTATGTTCATTCGTATGGCAATCGTATGTGTTCGTCATCAATGAACATTCTTGCTGCATGAGGCACATTACCCCCGGAATATGGGGCAACAGTTTTCTTACCTCCTTGGTGAAATTCCCACAGCCTCCACCCTCATTACATGTAACAGGGAGGATGCCTTGGAGGTGGATGATCTAGCAAAGATGGGGGAGATGACCTTGTACTTGTCCCTCATGGGCTCTCTTATGTACATGAAGACGACTATGCAACCTGACATCGCCTTTGTTTTCACCCTCCTTATATCGTTCTCGTTGTGACCTACGACGAGAGTCCTTCACGTTTCTGTGCAAGTGATGCGGTGTGTAGTTTCCGTACCGTACCTCAAACTTTGCTTTTGCTAGCAATGCTCGATGGTCGTTGACAGCAACACGAACAATGACTAGAGATGGAATCCTCATGCACATTTAGATAGGCAATGTGTCCCTTCCGAGTGGCACCGCACTGTCATGGCGCAACAAGCAGGGAAGGTTGCACATAGCTCCTTCTAGGGTAAGCATGTTTTGTTGGGGGCTTGGGCTATTGAGGCAATGTTGGTGCAGTGTCTGTTTCGTGAGGTATGCCATTCTATGCCGTGATTCATTCTACATTGTGACAAGTAGGATGCTCTTGCAATTGTAGTGAACGTCTTGTGTGTTTCATGCATGCAGAAAACACATTGTTGTTGAGCATCATTTTGTGCGTGATCTTGTGATCTTTGTATGTTCTGCATGTGTATGGACATGTGTACCATCGTGTCATCGGGAAGTGTTATGATGTGAGCCATCACAGTCTATCTATACAACTTATTGTGACCACTTATTCATGCCCATGCTCGTGAAGATCCCTGATGCACAACTACCTGGCGTCAAAGGACCGAGGGGTGGTCATCCTATCCTCTAGCCGCCCTGTGACGACGTCACAGATGCTTGCTAGAGTCCTTTGCATTTTTTTCTCAAATTGCTGAAATTTTATCTGTGGACTATCTCTTGAGCCCAATTTGCATGCTTTGTATTTTGTGTCGATTGATGGGTGCTACAACGGTGCGTGTGACTCGTGATACCATCTGGTGCAAGATTTTTCATCTCTAGGTTGAGACGGTGTTGTGTTTGGATGCCTATGTGCAGACTTGTGGCCATAACACTTGTTTTGGGCAGGTTTTAGGAAAAACTGACAGCACCGTGTGCATCACTCACCTTTTGTGGCATGTTTTTACGTTGTGTGATTTCCAATTTTCGAAACTCTTTCCATCATGAATGTATTGGAGCTCATGAGACTTTGTGTGTCTCCCTAACCTTTTCTTTGCTGATTGTTACCTTCAGGATTACTATTGCATCAGCAGACTGGACAGTGTCGCCAAGTCAGTGGAAGCAAGGCTAAGACGTTTCATAATAGTTTTGTTACTCCTGAATGACCCGAGTGCATTGTAACTAAAGAGGGGAATTGGAAGTGGTACATCACTCACATACAAGAAAACATGAACTTTGCGTATGACAATATCTGTCCAAATATTCATAGCCCACTAAGAAAGAAATGTATGTCACAAATGAAACAAAAATCCTTCAAGATGTTTTCGACCAATTTGGGCTTTTAAAAGAGTTGCTGCAATATGTTCCATTTCACCGAGCTCCTTGGCAAATTTCGTGTATTTTGCATTTCACTATGTGGAATTTTGTATCTCACTCTTATTGAGAGGTGAAGAACACAAGCATGTCTTTGTCGTTTTTTTGCTCGTGTTTTATATGCTCTCGGTCGATTTGACACTTAACATTAGTTCACATGTACTATTTATTACAAATTCATGAAGTTTTATTTTTTCCCAGAGATTTAATCCCGGAAAAAAAAAACCTACCCACAATCTACATTTTTTCAACATGACATCTTTCACCCTGCATGCGGAACATCGCAAAGAAGCTTCAGAGGTGTAAGAAACCATGAAATATGACATTGTATTATTTTTTTTCTGATTTTTCTCAAAATATATTGGTGATTTATTTTACAAGGATCTTTTTTAAACTGTAAAGTTGGTGAGTAGCACTAATCTTTGCTTAGCTTCTATAGGTATGGTTTGTACGATATCTCCAAAATCTCTAATACTAATTTTTTTCATATTTATCTTTTATTCAATAATGTTTCTTTTTTGTAGCTCGTTATTACCGAAGCCTCTCCCTTGTTTTTAGATTGCACAACCCCCCCCCCCCCCCCCCCCCCCCCCCCCCCC
>SZWC01005274.1:34797-53436 GCA_023375785.1 Penium margaritaceum
TCTCTCTCTCTCTCTCTCTCTCTCTCTCTCTCCCTCTCTCTCTCTCTCTCTATCTCTCTCTCTCTCTCTCTCTATTTCTCTCTATATGTATATATCTCTCTCTCCCTCCCATTCTCTCTTTCTCTTTATTTCTATCCTTTCCTCTCTCTTTTCTCTCTTTCTCCCCCTCTCGACCTTTTCTCTTACCATTTTCTCTTCCTTCTTCTTCCTCTCTCTCTCTCTCTCGATCTCTTTCTCCTCTCTATCTACTCTCTCCATTTTTATCTCTCTTTATTTCCCTCTCTTTTTCCTCTCTCTTCCCCCTTCCTCCTCTATCCCTCCTCTCTCCCTCTCTCTCCGTATATTTCTCGAACTCACTCCCTCTTTCCTTTATAAATTGCTTTTAATTCCTCTTTATTCACTACTTCTCTCTTTTCAACTCTTGCTCTTCCCTCTCTCTCTCTTCACTCTTTTGTCTTTGCAACCCTTTCCGTCTCCCTCTTGCTTCCCCCTTTTCTACCCCACACTTTCTTGGCCTTCATCAATTCTCCTCTTTTTTCCATTAACATACACTTTTTCTTCCTCTCTATCCTTCCCTTTCCTCTCCAACTTCTTGATCTCATTTTCCCAATTCTTTCTCTTTTTTTCCCTCTACTTGCCTATCGTTGGCATGTTCTACCTCCACTATCCTTTCTTTCACTCTTTTCCCATTTTCCTTTCTTTGTTCAACCTCCTCCATTCTTTTCCCTTTTCTTCTGCTCCTTAATGTGTGGCTCTCTGGATGTGGACCTTGTTTCTGGTCCTAAAGGTTTTTGGTGCGCCCTATCTTCTCATCTAGATTTTCTTGTTGGCAGTTGGTGAAATGTTTTATTTATTCGCCTTCTTTTTCATCGATTTCTCTTTTTTGCTTTCCTTTCTCATCTTCACTCTTTCTTTCCTCTTTAGTCTCTTCTCCTTCCTCCTTTCTGCGCTTCATTACTAATGGGTTCTATTCACAATACCTTCTGTTTTTGTGCACCCTTTGTGCCCTTCATTTGCGCTCCTTGGGCGGCTCGAGTCTCATTCATCCTCTTGTTGCATTCTCGTCCCCCTCACTGGCTCCCCTTCCTTAGGTGCCTCTCTCATTGCTGCTTTTCTTACTCTTTCTATACCTTGTGCGCGATCCTCATCTCTCGCATGTCCATTGTCTGTCTATGCGTATTATTACTATTGTCGTTATCCCCTCTTCTTCTCCCTCATTCAATGTTAAGTCAATCTCTCTTCTTGAGCTTTTCCTTTTTGATTTTTGTCTCCATTATCTCTTGCCTTGCATTTACCCTCTCCCAACCTCCTTGCCTTATTGTTTTCCCCACTTGCTTTACCTCTCTCTGTTTTCTTGCGTCCCGCTCCCCCCCCCCACTCCTCTCCTCTCCTAAGTCTCCCTTCACCAACTTCCCTTCTCCTCTCCCATGAGCTTTCTCTCCTCCTTTCCCTTCCTTCCTTTCTTCTCCCCTCTCTCTTTATCTTTTTTTCTCTCTGTCTATGCTCTGTCACTTTCTCTCTTCGAGTTTCCTTATGTCTCCCCTCCCTCTTGTTTTCTTGGTCTCTTCTTCTCCATCTCTCTCACTCTTCCCCCCCCCTCAATTTGATTGTCTGCCACAGTTGCTCTCTCTATCTTGTTCTTTCATTCTCTCTCCATTTCTCTCCCTCTCTCTTCTCTTTTCCTTCTTCTCCTCTCTCACTTCTCTGCTCCCTCTCTCTCCTCCCGCTCACTTTGACCCTCTTTAACTTCTCCCTTATGTTTTTATCCCCCCCTCCCTCTTGCTCTCTTTTGGTACTGGGTCCACCCCCTTTGCACCCAATCTTTCTCCCATTTATGTCCAAGAATGGCGTACATTGTTTCTGCCTTTCTACTCCTCTGGCTCCATTATCTTCTCTTCTTCATCCACCTCATCGGCTTTGTCCCTCGGTACAACCCTCTGAGTTGCTTCTTGTCCTCCCTTGGTCCTTTCTCTTTTTCTACCCTCCTTTGTCGCTTCGTAAGAAAATTGAGCTGCTCTCGCTTATTCTTTGCATTCCCCCTGGCCTCCAGGTGCCGCCTCCTTTCTTTGTTCCCTTTCAACCTACGCCATCCGCGGCTGCCACCTTTGCCTCCTCTCCTCGACCTCTCTCCTTTCGGCTCGACATCCATGTGACATTCCGCCTCGCCCTTTTCTTCCCTCTGTTCCTCTTCTTCCACTTCCTATTTTTTATTTTTCTTTCTCTCTCCTCTCCCTTATACTCTCCCTCTTTATCTCTACCGTTGAATCCTCTCCTTCTTAGCCCTCCCCCTTTCATCGACACCTCAAGGCTCTCACTTTTGTCTCTACCATTCCTTTCTTCTTACCTATTCTTCCCACCATGCCCCCCACACCCTACTCTCTCTATGCTCAACCTTCCCTCTCTTCCTTGCTTACCACACCACCTTTACCTCCCTCCCTCGCCCACCCGTTATTCATCCCTACCTTTCTTCCTCTCCCTCCAATTCTTTTTACCTCTCTCTAGGATCTCTTCCTCCACACAGAGGTTTGATGTTTCTGTAACACGCTGCCTCACATAAAGGGTGAACATATAGCACATACATATATGTGTATATGAAAATCATATAAGTATAACATCCACAAGAAAACTAACAGGTTTAGTAATGTGATATCTAAACGAATTACTTTGGAAAATAACCAAATCATGTTTTAAAGATTCCATTCAAGTTTCTTTTATGCTGACTTTTTATTTTCAATATATGGATAGCTTCTTTTGGTCGAAAGGTAGTAGAGGGAAAATGATATAGGAAACTTTATCAAAGGTAATATGTTCATATTTATGTGTATAAAAAATATTGGGATCATGATACTTGTTTTCCTCATGAATTCATAATCATTGAGTATAATTGATAGAAGAAGAAGGATAAGCAAAAGAAGAAGAAGAAAAAGAAGTAGAAGAAGAAGAAGAAGAAGAAGAAAAATTAAAATGGATTACATAGGATTTGTTGTTTTATTTGGTGAAACAGTTCACATACATCAATGTTATAGGGCTTATGTAACATGACTTGAAAATGATTCCATTTTGTAAATTAATTTTAGGGTTCTTAAGATTTTTTTTCTATACCAAATTGGAATAAACTTCATAAGCGTATAAGAAAGTTGAGACGATAATTCTCTAGAGGTGACAAACCTCTAGAGAATTATCGTCTCAACTTTAATGCATGGATATATAATGCATTCAGGTTTGTTTACAATTAAAATCCAACTATGAATGGATATATAATGCATTCAGGTTTGTTTACAGTTTATAATGCATTCAGGTTTGTTTACAATTAAAATCCAATCATTTCCTTAAGACTATACAAAACGGATATATAATGCTTATGAATAACCTGATTTCAAAATTAATCATGAAAAGATGTAATTACATTCCCTCCATTTTTACATTAAAGTTTCAAAAACATCTCATTTTGAAAAACCCGATCTATTTTTTAAAAGACTTCAACAATGAAATGCAATGTCCGTTATATTTTGTAGAATATGGGACTAAAATTTATTTGAATTAACATCGCATGTAGTTTAATTTATATTATTTATAGTTTATTGACGATTTATGTCATGATTTTATTCACAATTCAATCTACTATGAGCTAAAATTCGCATCCTTTTCATAAATGAAGACAATTTTTCAATTCCAATTTTGAAAATAAACACTCAAAGAGTGCGAGATATTTATACTTTCCTTCTCTATAAAATGCAAACTAATTATTACAACCATAATTTTAGATAGAATTTCTTTTCTGATCACTATTGTGTTTTATTAATTTGAGGCTGTATTGTCGTCTATGAATTTATTCGTATATATTATTTCTAATCCTTTTGCATTTCACATCAGTTTGAGTATACATTTGTTTTCTTTGTGTATGGATATGCATTATTATATTTCTATCCGGACAATACGTCTCTATAAGCAAACTTTGAATTCAATGAAAACGTTTCCTAAATTCAGGAAGATATTTGGGAAAATTGAGGTTTATGAATTAAAGTGTATGTGATTTGTTTTCTATCTTTTATTCTTGTCCTTCGTTACGACTAATAACACAATTTAGAAAGATTTAGGTTTTGTTTATCCAACAATAAGATTACTAGAACCTATGTTTGGATTATGTTTGATTTGAAAACACTTTTGTAGTCTAACATGAACCCAGATTGCCCCAAAAGCATTGTCAGGTAAATTTAGTATTCATTCATGCATTGGAGAATAAAATGGAGAATTTTGTATTGTCTTTGACAATGGGGTTGAATAATTCTTGGAGTTGAAGTCTAATGATAGGAGACAGTATGAAGAAACCGGAATTTGAGGATAAATATGTTACATGTCGAATCAACAAAGACATGAAAACATAAAACCTTTAGTTGAAAAACAAAATCGAAATTAAAATGAATGCCATATATTCCTTGATTGTTCCATCTCACAAGTGACATGAGTGAAAAATAAAGCCAAGACATAAGGGTTATGTGTCAGCCCTCTCGTCCCAAATATCATCTTTGAGAAAGAAACGCATTTTTGTTTAAAAAAACCTTTGAATGAGCAGTTTACAGTTCATTATGTTTGCGTGGACATAACAAAAAAAAATATGAACGCTCACATCTGTAAACATTTGGTTGTGTGTTTGAAAAAGGGCCTTGTAGAATGATTATGGCTTTGTACAAGGTGTTTTCCATTTGTTTTTTTGCCGTAGATGTGAACCCAGTTTTTTGCATTGAAACCAATGCTAATGTATTATTTTCACATTCTTGCGCAAGTTACATTTCAAAGGATGCAAATTTCTGACTACTGAATGTTAGACACATGGAAAACCTCTTTCAAATAGTCTGTAAGAACTTTATGAAAAGATTTGTGATTCATTTTCAACCCATGTCATTACTATTTCAAGGTTTGATATCATTTGGAGGAAGTATTTGTAATTTGTTTTGCAATTATTCTGCATTCTTTTCACTAGTTGAGATATTGTTGTTATTGTTCAGCATTAAGCAAATGGTTTTATTTTTGTACGAAACATAGTCATTCTAGCTACATAAAAAGCCCACAAATCTCCATAAAATTGAACTTCAAGGAAAAATAACAAATCAGTTCAGAAAACATCTTAAACGTTTCGTGGAGCATTGGCAGCAATGTTACTTTAAAAGATAAAGAAAAGGAAACAATTCTCAATACTATTCAACTTTTTCACATTTGGCATTCAAAAATTTTAACATGATAACACAAAATAAACTTTCTTTGTGCATTAATTTTATACTTTTGGATCAAATTCTGTACAATATGTTTCAAATCCTCATATTCATTGCATTTATGCACATTAAAAATGGCCATGTAATAGTTTATAGGTGCCATGATGTACATAAAAACAAATCTCGTAACTTTTCACTTCATATAGTGCGCCCCTCTTCTCATGGCCTTCTATTGGCCATGATTAAGTATGTCCAAAAAAAGTTCATGGAATACATGGAACTTGTATAATCATGTGGGAATAAACGTTATTTGTTTCTAGGCTAAAGAATGAAAAGATGTTGTATAACATAGAAAAATCAAGACGAATTGTTTTCATTGTGCATGAAAGAAAAAAATTCAATGCACGATCTTGTGCCTACTTTTTACCATGGTGGAACATCATCAATGCCATTACAATTAATCAGAGTTGTCACCTAGAAGATATGGTAAACTGTTGGATATAATAGGTCTTCCAAAACAAGTAGATGGTTTGCCTCGCAATAGGGTTGTTTTCATAAGCTTTGATTGAGAAGAAGTATTCTTGCCAATGGGATATGAAAACAATTGCTACATTAAGTCAATTATGCGAGCGATAATATGCGCCATGGCAATATGTTTGGTTAGTCGGTTCTAGGTTTTGTCGATAATGTTTTTTTGCATTTCACCTGGTTGCTCTATAACCACATAAGCATTGTGACCCTATTCATCGCAACTTTGTTTTTGTACGGTAATTAAAAAATATATTTTTTAATTGCATGATTTTTGCACCATTATTAAAAATGTATGGAGATTGCAAACTTTGATTGCCATTGTGCCTTTAGTCTAGGGCTTTGCGCAACATATGGATATGTGATAAAAGATAGACTGGACTATGCGTTCAAGGAAAGGTGGAAATATGAAAGGAACACAATGTTATGAGTACATGATTTTTTTTATGTAATTGTTTCTGAGAAATATATTTCATCCCATCGAAATTGTTTGAATTTACCCTCTTTCAAACATATAATTTATCAAATCATGGCATTATGTTACGTTTCATAATCATTTTTCCCTTTTCTTATTTTTTTATCCATGTCTTTATTGCGGAAAAATTGTTTCTCATTTGTTGAATTTTGATTCAATAATCTTATCATTGTCCCTAGTAATGATATTGATGTTTGCTTTGCGTACATTTTCATCTAAATGATTGTTTTGAGGTATGAAAATTTTTATTATGCTGTTTCTTCCGCAATACTTTCCATAAATGATTTTTTAGAACCATTAGCAATTTTTTTTGTATTTATAACGAAAATGTTGGAATGCTTCCTTAGGAGTAGTGGAAACTTTAAATGGAGTCTCATTCTACTTCTCAAGTTCTTTTTGTCGCAAATGTGATGTCTCTTGGAGTGATAAGGATATCGTGGTATTTGACATTGTTTGTCTTGAATCACGGTTGGATTTGGTGCATGGGCTGAATGTGAGGAAAGAATGAGCGGTACGTGTGATCTATCTAGTCACTCTATTTCACTCATAGAAGGCACCTATTTCTTTATTCCATGTGGTGTTAATGTTTAGAATAATAAGGATGAGGATGAATTTTCACAAAAATTCTGGTTGATGAGTTTTCCAATTCTATTTGTGGTTAATCAGAGCTCGAATGGTTGTAGAGGCCATTGACCCTCATCTTGAACTTTCATTATGGAGGGCTTACTTAGTTTGTTAGTTAGCCGAAGAACGATCTGAGATGAATTTTGAGATTTCTATTTTTGTATCAAGACTTCTTTTGTTACTATGAAGGTTTTCTAATAATTGTATTGTTGTGTTTTATGCATCATTGTCTATTTTTGTTGTTACTTCTTTTATTTTTTGGGATGATGGGATGAGTCCTTCAAGAGTTTGTTGTAGAGGAGATAATTCCCTTCTTGTGGTTTGAATGCTTTGTTAAGTGTTCTTTTGTTGGTTCCATTGATTGGTGGTGGTTGAGGTATATTTGGTAGAAAATACTGACGCCAGAGTTACCATGAATAACATCATAGTTTTGTTATATCGAAAAATTCTATTGTTCTTGCTTATACTTATTGTTTGTTTTTTTTTTCCGTTTCCCTTTGATGTGCTTATTGTTTGTTATTTTTTTTTCCGTTTCCCTTAATTTCCCTGGTTCGGATGTAAGTTTTCGTCTTGTTCAGCTGACATTGAGGCTTGTCCGGACTTCACGGCGCGAGGAGAGGGCCATTCCTACTTAATGATGGGACTTGTATATCTATACAGATTGCTTATCAGGCTTTGCCACACGTTTTCGATGGATATGAGAGTTTTACCTCAGTGGCAAAAGAGATTACAATTTTTACGTTTGAGTCGGTACGTAAGCAAGAGAGGCGATTCGCATATGGTCCATTTCTCCTGGTGTCTTGTCTTTGGCATATCGCAGACTACCGCATCCGTGCGAAGATTTTCGCACCACAAACCATGGATCGTCCGATGCATTTTGTACTTCAGGACTGTTTTACTAACCATTTTCGCGATTATTTGCACCAAATAAGTGGGTAGAAAATCGGCATCTTTTTGGGAACGCGCCTTATGTACAGCCTCGACATTCGGACTTGCCTCTGGACTAGCAAGAAGGCCCGTCTTTTCTGTAAAACTAGGCGGGTCTGATATTTCCATCACGCGGCTGCCTCGGCTAAAAGTAATCGAAATCCGTGTTTCTGTTTATTATTTTCCCTCTGCGCCGCGGAAGAACCAACTAAAATGCGGACAAAACCCATCCGATGAACCTGACGGATTTCGGAAGCTGGAAAACATGAGGTGTCATAAACTCGAGGCGGTCATTCGTCTGCCTCAATCTACAGAGTAAATGGACGCTAAGCAATCCTTGTCTCCATTCAACCAGTTTGCACTTTTCATCTAATCCTATTTTCTCGTTTTTTCAAAGTACAATAAGAAGTTGTTTTGGTACTCGGCAAGAACTGCACCCCTTTATCTGGTCCAAAAAACATTGCAGTTAACAAACTAAACGTTTGGCCTCACATCGAAATGTTGAACACCATTGCTTCGCCCTCATAACCACATCTCATACAAAGTGTTTGCCAACCTCCCCAAAAACAGTTAAGGAATTACGAGTTTCATTATGGTTGAGCACCTCGAAAGCCCCGTGGTAGCAAGATCTGGAAGGCTATATTTCAACAAGGTCGTACTTCATCCTCAAAGAAAATTTCCACTTGCAATCTATCTTCAACTAGAAAAGAATGGATACAAAGAGAAAACATGACGAACCAACAGTAGATCACCACCTTTCTCCTTCATGAGCTCACAAAACCTAACCAAAAATGTTTTCCTAAATAATCCAAGTACATGCCAATGATAATTTTACATCCTGTATTACCCACCTGATTTGGAATGTAAGAGATGTCCAAGACATTCCCTCTTTTTTTGCCTTGTTTTCCTCTTGAATACAAAGTACAAGATACTTGCAAAGATTTACAAAATTCATCGACTAATGTTTTGCCTTTCATCATTCATTTGGATCAAACTAGATTAATTTTTCCTAAACAAAGGAAAAGTACAACCAGTGAAATGCTCGACTTCAATGGAATCTCTTAATCAATCTTTCCTCAACCATGCCCTTTGTCACATGGGCATCCCACCATCTTTGGTCTTGTGAGTATGATTTTTGCACCTCTTTGTAGAAATCATACTTGTGAACAGATTCCTAACGAGGAAAATTCCCATCAAGTAAAGGGTACAAAAGGGTTTCCCTCTTACCCATACCCCTTGATTTGCAATATGGAATTCATCACAAAACATTAAACGTGAACTAATAAGACTACGCATGACCAAACACACTATAAGAAAATGTGCATGGTACACAAAGGATGCCGCAACATTCTTGAAACATTAGACAAAAGTCCATATGGCCATCTGCCTCCACCAATGTTGTGGAAATGTGAAAGGAATAATGGCCAATCAAACAAATCATTGTTCTTCTTCTTTGTCACCCTTATGAGCAATGAAATTATGCCCATTCTGTTTTGTTCCAGGTTCCTAATGAAACTAGGCGATTCATCATAGTTGAATTTTCTTCATATGGTTGATTGTTACAATGAGAACATCAAAGTATCCTTGAAAAATATGCAGAGATATTTTACCCCCTCATGTCCCATGATGAGTTGTGTGAAAAACCCCATACACCAAACTAACGATTCCGTGGCCATTGAATACACCATTTTGCATTTTTGTGACAAAGTCTATGTAACAGCTATAGGCTGTTATGCCACTAACTCCTAAACCCAAAACTTGGGCCTTAAGAAAGTGTAGTTAAAGGAAAGTGAGCAAATGGTTGCCTCAGCCATTTTGGCTAAGACAAACTACGCCACAAACAATTTTAGTCGTCATAAGCATTTTTGCAAACATGCATCTCAACCCTAATCATTCTTGGTAGCATTGCCATACAAAAATGTGACCCATATGCAAAGCTAAGAGTGGAGGATGAGTGAAGTGATGGATTTTCCATTGTGAGACTCCTTGAACCTAGGCTTTAGCCAAAGATGATTTCCTCGCTAGAGTTAAACCAGACTCTAACCCATGTTTTGTAACATTGTTTTATGAAAACCTACGTAATGAGCAGTTGAAGTACCCCATAACTATTCAATCATAACCTCTGACCATAAACATGATCCGTACGTTACATTCATCTTCCTTTGCTTCAAATCATCTTGGTCCATCTTTTTCTAGTGATGTTTGATCATCACGTACTTCATGTTGCAAACCATGCAAAAAGAAGTATAATCCAAATCCCATGTTTTATCTCTTGTCATCCTCAGCATGGTTACGTCATGTTCATGCATAATCGATCACATATATGGATTTTGTGATTATGATCGTTCGTGTACAGCATGTAATGTTGATGGTGTGATCCCTTTGCCCTTACCAACATGAGACATGCCAATCTATATACATTATTCAGAATCTTAGGTATGCCTACATTGAAGACTCATCATACGTGTATAACGGTGGCATAGATGATGCCTTTTGGGGCATACATTTTCAACTATGTCTTACCACTCAGTGTGGTTCATATTCAATAACCTGTTGTGGTGACACGTCCTCCTCTTTTGAAAGAAGCGAACCTGAGACCATTGAACCGAGCGTCCCCACGTAAACTATGCAAGTGCACATAACACTTTCCATGTCAATTTTTCAGGATCTCTTTAAAGGGGTTGTTTGAAAGACCATACCTCCATGCAAAATTGTTAACACATGCAAACCAACATCTTGACATGAGTCCTCTCTATTTGCAACCACGTGTTCATGACCACATGTACGTGTACTAGACCTCCTTAAGCATACTTGGGTTGTTTGGCTCAAATCATCCAAGCTCCAATGAGCCAATGCAACATGCATAATAGATTTTTCTTATGGTTTGGAATCACCAAGATCCTAAGAAATGGTTTTCTGGCACACTTAATCCCTAGATGATCTTAATCCCAACCATAATCCTTTCATTTGTGCTGTACGCACAAGTGGATACCGTAGGCGCCCACTCATGTCCCCATGAAAAGCACACAACTTTTTGCACTATGCCAAAAAAAAAACCAATATCAACAGCCATGGATTATATCCAGAAATAAAGTGCTTACGATACGATATTAACCAATGGGTGTACCATGATCACAACCATTACAATACAAGTTGAAAGAACACCCTTAAAGTGTCCATTCCATGTGTTTGTAATAAAACACATACAAATCACATCTGATGAGCCTAGAACAACCAATTTTAAAGTCCTTTTATGCTGATGTCATCACATCCTAAGGCTCCATTTGGGAACCCGTCACGGATTGGAATTGCTTAGTCATTACAAAACATGTTGCTTCAACTTCTTTTGTTGTGAACTTTTGAAACTTCCACTTTACCAACTGTGTTTCATATGTCTTACCCAATGCGTTTGTAAAGTGGATCGCCCTCATCAAAGATATCTTACAATCACCACTATCGATATCACCACAGCAAGGTTTCAAACTATATCGTACTTCCATACGATAGAAGACTTAAACTGAACCATCTCAAGGGCCAAGGGTTTTTTTGGGTTTACGATGACCATCTTGGTTGTCAAAAAGGGTTTGGGCTACACCGTAATGGGTATGATCTCTCTGTATATCTCTTTGATATTTGTTTTGTTCCAAAACACTGGAGAGCCAGAGCTACACCATGCTATCACAATGATTGGAATCCATCCACATGATGTTTGAAGAGCGTGATGTACATGATCAGTGTATGGTGTCCCTATGCCCTAAACTTTGGAACATTTCTCGAAACATAAAAAGAATCCGACGAGGAACATTGTCTCCCCATTTCCATCTTGACAAGCTATTATGTCAACATGGATTTATGAGAAACTAGTCATTATTTTTCCTCAATTTTGATTATCACTTGAAATGTTGTAAATAATACCACTGACATGTAAGTGCTAAGACACTATTGGGTAAAATTTATTTGTTTATGGATTGTTTCCACAATCATAAATTTTTAGGGAAAAATCATAGACCTTTATGTGAACTAGACAATGGCGTACTTGGTTTTGGTGAAATATATGAGGTCATCATAGTTCTCTAGAGCACCATTAGAAGAAGATGAGTGTCACTCATTTTCTCTTAAATGCATCTTCACAAGACTCTGGATGAATCCATGCCATTGAAAGTGGTTCATGTAATTTGTTTTTCTATCAATGTCTAGGTAATGTTCACTAATCAAGTGATGATAGACTAAAGGTGTCCCCTTCAAATTTGTTCACTTTCAACATTTCGCCAATCTTACCATACGCCATAACTGACTTTTGCAATCTTCAACCACTGCATTTCGGAGTCTTAAACTATTGAGGACCCATTCATAAGTCTCTTTCCCTCTTTCGCTCATTTAGAGCCCCCTTTAACATAAGTTATCATCTTCTTTTCAAGGTTGCGAGCCACTCATGTATCTTTCTTTTGTCATCTGTACCAATCCGGTAACATAACTTGAATCAATCACTCATCGAGTCATACAATTTCAATGGATTTACCATTGCGTATCGGCACGTTTTATCACATGGCGGTGTTTACATTGGCAATCATAAACAATGCATTGAACTTCCAATATTTTGTGATGCATCTTCCACATATTGTGCACAAATAGCACAATGCCCATCCTCGATGATTGAAGTTGGTGTGCTAATACACCAAGTGTATGTAACATCTCATGACATAGTCATGAAATGGGATAAATCATGAAACAATCATACATGCCCTAGGATATTGTAGCTCAATGGGACGTGCAAGTGTTTTAGGACACGTTGTTTGTCTGGTATCGTATTGTGAGCTTGTTTGAAATTCACAAATCCATTGTGATCATCTGTCTTTTGATTTGTGTATAACCAAATAGCGTAATTAATGCACAAAAAATCAACATAAGGTCTTTTTTGCATTTCGTACACATTTTTGAGGCATGTTGTCCACCTTATTTCATGTGGTTGAAGTATTATGGCGTATGTTACATATCATGCTCCATTAGAAAGTGGGTTGTCTCAGGCACATCTTACACTCATGCAAGTCGTGCATGTCTTGGAATTGGTCCTCAACCAATTAGGATTCTTTTCCATATTCAATTCATGGATATAGAGCTAGTCATCTCCTTTTGCCATTGTCCAAATTTGAGGAAATCCTTGTTGTGAAACATGTGATTCAACAATTTGATTTTCATTTGTACTTATCTCTGAAGTACCTTCGCATATTTACATCGACAGGGTGAAGTTTTTAAATTCTACTTGTTTTTAGTGTCGGTGGCGATTGAAATTGTCTTGTATGATTGACGCCATTTGAAAACATCTCATAACCACAACCATCTATGATTTTTCCTTGCCATGCTTATTTCCCATTTGGAGGATTTGATTGTATGACCATCCTTGACTTTGTCTAGGTGCCTTCCTAATGTTTAACACCGTGTTTTTGGTGCTTTGAATTACATGCTTGACATACTTTCCCATAAAGACACTCTTCAAATAGATCGTATGCTTTTCTCCGGTGGTCTATCCCAAGCTAGCTTGGTGAGGCAAGGAAAGCCAGTTCTTTCAACTTCATAGAATCGTGTCAGATAGACACCCATGTAATTACTATTGTTGGTAGCTCAAACATTTGTTATAGCATCAAAATTAGCAAAACTAGTCAATTCACAACTTAATGACATAGTTCATTCAACACTTGCATTAGTGGTGCATTCCGCACTCATGGAAGAAATGCGACCCGTAGCGTTTGCCAATCATGGAATCGGCATCAATCACAATGGAGCATTTGGCACTTGTTTTAATAATTTGATGAAAGCACTCAATTGGCACGCATTCAATGTCTTCATAACTTTGTGTTCACTACTCACGTGAATTCTACAATTGTTCTTTCCATGTCAATGATGTTTCATGTGGAATCGACACTTGTGAGTCAACTATCATGCATAGATCTTCACCACCGCATGTATGTTTTAGTGCGATCAGCACTCATATCCTTCTTTTAATAAAATCCATTCATAAATGGCTGACCAAACATTTTTGCTTTCATTCACACCCACGTGGATAAGTAACTAGCATTTGTTTTAGTCATACATCTGTAGAATACAGATAGTGCATTTGGCATTACTACCTGGATGCTGCAAGCATTTGTCATTAAGGTACAAATAGCACATCTTAAGTGGTGTGTTTGACACCATCTGTTTTGGAACCAACACTTCTGAGATTGCCTGTAATGCAATCCGCACTTACGGTGATGATGTGGTTAACACCAATTTAATCAACACTATTTCTCTGTACTCCACACATTTTGCCTTGCAATGGTGCGTAGGTGAATTATCCATTGATCACAACACACATGGTTCTTGTACTATTTTTTCATTTGGGACCGTGAACCTCTTTCATTTTAAGTTAGTGTTGTGGATTTGTAGCCTAGAGTACATCGTAGTGGGTCAGTTTTGCAAAAAAAAACTTGTTTAGGACATGTACAACCTGCGTTAAGACTTGTCTTAGCTTTAAAGGGCAACCCTTCTGTATTTTCTTTAAAAGTACTCCAAACGTTATGGGTATTCCCAAATAACATAAGCAGTGTTGGTTCTAAAGTTCTAGCATTGAAGCATGTACTTGTGCATTCTGTTTTGAAATTTGAGAAACTTTGGATTTCCCCCTTGTTATGGTTTGGAATGGAAAAGTACAAGGAAAACTAAGATTGATGGTTTTCAAAAGATCACTAGAAGAGCTCTTTGAACTTTTGATAGGAACCCATAATCTTCTCTGAATTCACACATAGGTTAGACCAAAGATATCTTCACAGTTTCATATGTATTAGAAAAGAGTTAACATAGAAATCCTCAAATTGATGATTCATGGAAAATGAACAAATTCTTGCATGTCAAGTTCCCCTCATTTTCCTTGTGTTTTGTTTGACGATTGGAACGTTCCTAATGTCTTTTGGTAGTATGATGGGAAAAGTGTAGGTCATTCCCTTTTCCATGTATAGGAAAACATTTCAAACGAATAATCGTGTATTTGTGAAAATGCTGTAGAGCTCGAAATGAGCTCTTGGCGCTTCTTATAGGGGTCAAAGGCATGTTCAGAGGAGGATATTATCTCAGTTTTGTATGGGAAAATCTTGAAAAAAAAGGAAGAGAGAACATTCACAAGGATGGAACACGTGACCCTTAACTAGTCTAGCTAACCTTAGTTCATTAAGCCAATACTGCATGTTTTACTCGTTCAAATTGATTATCAGTATCTTTTGCTTCTAGCGAGCAATCTCCTTACCCTGGCTTGGGAGGAGGGTGGAATCTTCCTCCTCTCCTCTTACATTCATGCCTGCCGTCGGAGCGATGGGAGGTGGTCCTTTTCGTGGATCGTTTTCATAGTCGATGCTATGTGAGGGAAGGGGAGTGGGGGCTCCCTCCCCTCAGTTGCCCCTAGGCGTCATGAGCAACATGGGTAGGGTACCGGGTGGGGGAGGGGAGGAGACACTCCCCTCAATGTCCCCTTGGTGTTGTCCATGCCATGGATGGGGTGGGGGACTCTCCCCTCACCAGCCCCCCTTTGGCGTCGTTGGCACCATGGAAGGGGGGAAGAGGGACTTCCATCCCTCTCGTTCCCGTGGGCGTTGTCAGCACAATTGGAAGGGGGGAGGGAGGGACTCCATCCCTCTCCTCCCCTTCGGTGCTATCGCCGCCATGCAAAGGGGGGGGGAGAGGGACTCCCATCCCTCTCTTCCGCTTTGCCACTGTCAGCACCATGAAGAAGCGGTGAGGGAGAGGGTCCCTCCCTCTCCTCCCTTTCGGCGCCATCGGCGTAGTGAAAGTGGAGGGGGGGAGGGGCTCCCCCCTCTCCTTCATAGTCCTGCTTGAGAGGGGGAGGAGAGGGAGAATTCCCCCTCTCCTCCCCTTTGGGCCGTCGGCCCCCATCAGAAGTGGGGGGGAGGAAAACTGTCTTTTCTCCTTCCCCTTGGGTTGTTGGCCTGCGTGAGAGAGAAGGGCAAGGGAGAACGCCCCCTCTCATCCGCCTTGGGCTGTCGGCGCACACCAAGAGTGGGGGGCGGAAGGAGGGAGAACAAATCTCCTTCCCCTTGGCTCGTGGACCCATGGCGAGGGGGAGGGGGAGGATTGCTCGTCACTCGTTATGTTGATGGGGTGAGGTACTTGCTGTTAGCGTTTGGGCTTGGTTTTTGGGTTTAAATTGTTATCGTATCGGGGGGCATCTATTGGGCTCAATGAGCTCTTCGTCAAGCTAGGTCAAAAGGTTTTGGTCGGGGGGTGTTTGGTGACTCCCTTACCTTACTCCCTCTTTTTTCCAGACAATGGTGCTCATTGATGTCTTGGCTGAACGAGTTTTCCAACGAACTCGCTCTCAAGGGTGAGAGGTTGAGCTCATTTTTCCGATTAGGCGGATTTTGGACCAATGGTCCACAAAATTCTTGCATTTTCTTTCAAGCTTTAAACTGCGTCATCGGCTAATGTTGTCCGTTGATGTTAAGATGAGATGCGTGTGTGTTGAATAATCTTTTTATTTTCATGTAAAAGCTTTAGCTCTGATACCAATGTCTCATCTGTGGGCTAATTTGCGACTTACTTGTGAACCCAAAATTTGGGACCTCAGAAAGTGTAATCCAAGGAGAGCGAGCGAATGGTCACCGTAGCCATTTTGGGTGAGACAAACTGTGCCACAAATGGACATATTCGTCATAGGGCACTTTTGCAAAGATGAATGTCACCCTTAATCATTCCACGTGGCATTACAAGGCTAGAATAGGATCCTAACACTAATGAAATTATGGACTTTGCATTGGGCACTCCTTTCACCTAGAATTCGGCCAAAGATATTTTCAAGGCTAGAGTCGAGCCAGAATCTACTCCATGTTATGTTTTAATGATTTTGCTCCTTGAAACATGAGTTTTGAGTACCAAAAGTATCTCATAACTGTTTAAAGGCCATTTTTAATTATATAAATGGTCCGTACACAACATTTTTGTTTTACATCTTTGGTTCAAGAATTTGATTACATCCACAACCTTTTTCACATGTTTAAATTTACAAAAAGGATCTTGTTACCCTTTCATATTCTTCTACCAAGTTTTTAATAAACAATGTTTTTATGATTCCTCAAGAGTGGTGAATGCCTTCATCCTCTTCCTAACATCCATCTAGTCTAAGAAAATCATAAACCTCTATGTGGAAAGAGGAACCTTCTTGACATATATGTATGAGATAGGTTCCCCCATTATATGTTGCCTTGCCTTCTTTGTGTGTAAGCCCTTATTTTTCAGTCCTAAAAGCAATTCCTCACCTTTCATTCTCCAGTAGAACGTGTCCATTTGACCTCCTAAGAAAGAGGCTTGGTTATAACATGAAACAAGTACATCATGTATACAAGTATTTTAAGGAGACATGTCCATAGATGGTCTACGCTCTGTTGCAACCATTACAACATCGATAGGACATACTGTCACTGTTTTCCAGTCCATGATTTACGTGTGGGACCCAAATGGAAATTCCATCATCCTTGTCCCGCGTTTAAGTAAAACTGTTTTTATGTTATTGCTCAGGATCACCATATGGTTCTTTTACATACGTTTCATGTATGTTGTGGAGAGCGTTAAAACACTCTTACTAGGTGTGGTTTTTGTGGATGCGGCTTCCACTGAACCCTTTTCCCTACTTCCCTTGGCGTTGTTTCCCCATATGAAACTACACCATGTTGTTTGACGTTCCAGTTGAAAGGTGCAGATGTAGGTTTCCACGGCTAGGTTGGAAGATGAGATGAAAAGCCTTTTCTGAGTTGGCCATTGCGTCGCGCAAAAGCACCCTGTAATGATTTGTGACTTCCTTGTTTTTTGGGGTTTAAAGTTTGTATGGGTACCAAGGTCTGTGATATCCCACCCACTTGGACCACCAAAGGAAAATGTTTTGCAAGTCTCAAATTTCTTCTAATTTGTGGAAATATTTTTAAGGCGACATGGTTCTACGAGAAAGAATCGTCAACCTTCACAAGCCTTTCCCGAGTCGGCTGACGCAGATCGTACAACCGCCCTTCCGCAAGCTGCGGTTCGTTCAAGGCGCCTTTGCACTAAACGTTGACGCCACCGAGCAACAGCAGCAGCAGCAGCTGTTCACGCCGCCTTATCACCGCCTTCCCGCTCCAAGAGTTCGTTGTCACCCACTCATCCACGCACGCCTCGTCTTACGTTGCCCCGCTGGCTGCCGTATCATTGACCCGTATCGAGGCGCTCGCTCTCAGCCCGTTGGGCCACGCCCGGCCAGGCCCAGTGCCATCATCCCAGCTCTGCTCGCTCCCCCGTCTGGCCGCGACCGCGCAAATTTCACCGCAGAGCTTTCCAACTCATCCTTGACCTCGTCTTGATCCTCGAAAAATTCCGAGTTCTCCCCCAGCAGATCCCTTCCTCCCTCCCTCGCTCCGTTTCGCTGTCAACGGCGGCGTCCAACCCGTCGGATCCGTAGCCTTCTAGCTCGGAAAGCAGGAGAGAGAGCGAGAAAGAGAAGAAGAAGATAACAGCCTCGGCTTTTTTTGCGCGGCGGAGGGAAGAGGTGCGAGGCAATCTCTTGACTGGATGCGAACCACCACGCCCTCTCCTTCCGTTGACTTGGACGCTGCCTCTACCTTTCTTCCCTGCCTCCTATCTTTCTCCGCTCGTCTGTGGGTCTCCCGTAGCGCGTGGCTCCCGCTGTCTTCCCTCCCCCTTTCTTTTCTCCCGCTTTCTTTCCTCCCCTTTCATTCCCTCCCCCTTTCTCCCCTCCCCCTTTCTTCCCTCCCCCTTTCTCCCATCCCACTTTCTTCCCTCCCCCTTTCTCCCATCCTCCTTTCTTCCCTCCCCCTTTCTCCCATCCCCCTTTCTTCCCTCCCC